>LR750754.1:227244-229737 GCA_902729485.2 Mus minutoides
ACATTGAAACTTATAGAGGAGAAAAAAGGGAAAAACCTGGAAGATATGGGCACAGGGGAAAAATTCCTGAACAGAAGAGCAATGGCTTGTGCTGTAAGATTGAGAATTGACAAATGGGACCTTATAAAACTTCAAAGCTTCTGTAAGGTAAAAGATAGTATCAATAAGACAAAAAGGCCACAAACAGATTGGGAAAGGATCTTTACCAATCCTAAATCTGATAGGAAAGTAATATCTAATATATATAAAGAACTCAAGATAATGGACTCCAAAAAAATCAAATACCCCTATTAAAAATGGGCTAAAGAATAAAAAAAATTTTTTTTCAACTGAGGAATAAATACTGAATGGCTGAGAAGCACCTGAAAAAATGTTCAAAATCCTTAATCATCAATGAAATGCAAATCAAAACAACCTTGAGATTCCACCTCACACCAGTCAGAATGGCTAAGATCAAAAATTCAGGTGAGAGCAGATGTTGGCGAGGATGTGGAGAAAAAGGAAAACTCCTCCATTGCTGGTGGGATTGCAAGCTGGTACAACCACTCTTGAAGTCAGTCTGGCAGTTCCTCAGAAAACAGGACATAACACTATCAGAAAATCCAGAAATACCTCTCCTGAGCTTATACCCAGATGTTCCAACTGGTAATAAGGACACATGTTCCACTATGTTCATAGCAGCCTTATTTATAATAGTCAGAAGCTGGAAAGAACCCTAATGTCCCTAAGCTGATGAATGGATACAGAAACCATGGTACATTTACACAGCAATATTACTGAATACTACTCAGCAATTAAAAACAATGAATTTATGAAAATCTTAGGCAAAAGGATGTATCGGGAGTATATCATAATGAGTGAGGTAACCTAATCACAAAAAAACATACATGATATGCACTCACTGATAAGTGGATATTAGCCCAGAAACTTAGAATACCCAAGATAAAATTTGCAAAACACATGAAACTCAAGAAGAAGGAAAACCAAAGTTTAGATACATTGTTTCTTCGTAGAATGAGAAACAATATACTTATGGAAGGAGTCACAGACACAAAGTTTGGAGCAGAGCCTGAAGGAATGACCATCCAGAGACTGCCCTACTTGGGGATCCATACCATAAACAACCACCAAACCCAGATATTAGGCAGATGTCAACAAGAGAGTGCTGATGGGAGCCTGATATAGTTGTCTCCTGTGAGGTTCTGCCAGTGCCTGGAAAATACAGAAGTGGGTGCTCACAGTCATCCATTGGATTGAGCACAAGTTCCCCAATGAAGGAGCCAGAGAAATACCCAGGGTACTGAATGGGACTGTAGCCTCATAGAAGGAACATCAATATGAACTAACCAATACACCTAGAGCTCCTTGGAACTATACCACCAACTAAAGAAAACACATGGTGGAACTTGTGGCTCTAGCTATATAAGCAGCAGAGGATGGTCATCAATGGGAGGAGAGTCCCTTGGTCCTGTGAAGGCTCTATGCCCCATTATAGGGGAATGTCAGGACCAGGAATGGGAGTGGGTGGATTGGGGATAAGGGGGTGAGGGGATAGGGGATTTGGGGAGTGGAAACTAAGAAAGGGTATTACAATTGAAATGTAAATAAAGAAAATATCTAATAACAAAGAAGGATATCACTTTATAATACACACTCCACGAAGGTATGAAAATTAGACATTGTCATCTATAGTCCTAACTGTCAACTTGACACAACCTAGATTCATTTGAGTAGAGAATTGTCAACTATGAACCTACTGAGATATGGATGACATGTGGCAAGTCTGTGCAGGATTGTCTTTATTAATAAATATTAGAAAGACCTAATCTGCTGTTACAGCATCATTCCTCCAGCAGGTGGTCTTTGGTTCTATAATACAGTTAGATGAACACAAGCAGCTTAGGTAGACACAGTGAGTCAGCAAGCAACATTCTTCCATAGTTCTTGCCTTTAGGTTCCTGCCCTGAGTCCCTGGTCTGATTTCTCACAATGATAGACTGTGATCTAGACCTGCTTGCTAAATAAATCCTTTGCTCCTGAAGCTGATTCTCATCAGTGTTTTATATTTGTGCAATAAAACTAAAAAATGTACCAAGTTTCAGAGGGATTTCTCTGTGTGTCTGTCTTAGTTAACTTGATGAATGATCTTAGAGTGATGGAGAACAAAACCATACACATCACAATTTTGATGTTGAAATACAGTGTTCTTGCTTAAGTAAAAATACACCTTGTCTAAAATTTAATTTACATTATTTCTTCTGAGGATTAATCAGAAAATCCTATACATTAAGAGTGATCACCTGAATTTTTGATCTTAGCCATTCTTACTGGTGTGAGGTGGAATCTCAGGGTTGTTTTGATCTGCATTTCCCTGATGATTAAGGATGTTGAGCATTTTTTCAAGTGCTTCTCAGCCATTCGATATTCCTCAGTTGAGAATTCTTTGTTTAACTCTGTGCCCCACTTTTTAATGGGGATATTTGATTTTCTGGT
>LR750754.1:230575-290575 GCA_902729485.2 Mus minutoides
CCATTTTCTGTCCTTCATGAAAAAGGTGTGCTTCTGTATCTTGTCTTTGCCTCTGGCCCTGCTCCACCTGCTTCTGTGCCTCTGCCCATTCTTGTAGTCCTTTCCCTCCCTCTATTTTGTCTTTTTCCCAATGAACCATATTGCTTCCATTCTGTAGGGTACCCTAGAAATTGTCACTAATATTTGTGTACAAGATTTCATAAATTCAATGATATATATCTTACCTTTTTGATGACTTTACTTCCACAGTCTGGCAAGTTCTCTAAACTATACCTTCACGACAAAATTACAACAACCATTCTTCTTGTGTTCATTGGATATTCACCTTAATTCGAAATAGATTTATTTATTTATTTTAGATAATATGTTTATAATTTTTTAGAATGTCATACAAAACATTTCAATCATATTCACTCTCATTCATTCACTTCCTTCAAGAGCTTCTTCTTGCCTTCCTACATTCCTACTTCCTGTTTTCATTTTCACTTTTTTAATCATTGCTGTTTTTTAATCTATAACATCCAGTTTGTAATGCTCACACTCTCTTAGGTGGTAGGGACTATGATGGAGACTGTTATCCTACTAAAAGTCACAAAAAAGTGACTTTCCCAGTCCCAGAAGCAATCGAGTGTTCATAGCTCCTTAGCTAGGGAGGGGTGGCATCTGTGCCCACATCTTAATACCTATATTGGGAATTTGTCTGAGCTTGCGTAGATCTCATATATCCCATGGTTTCTAATTTTCAGAACCTTGGTTAGCTATGAATCAGTGCAATGACCACTATTATTGTAATTGAAATGTAACAGTTGAGAGTTGAAAGAGTCATTGATCTACAGAAATAACAGTAAGTTATTAGGAGTCAGTTTAATCCATTCAGCAGAGTAATAGTTGTAGTTTCTCACTTAGGACCTATAGCCTGTCTAGCTGTAAGTTCTTAATGCTATACCAGTGCTGGATATGTGTTTTATCATTTGGAACGTGATTAATCCAATAAAAAGTTATTGATCACTCCTATGATATATTGGATCACTATTGCACTAGTAGGCATGCCTTATCAGGTGAGTAGGCACTGTAGCTACTCATTAGAATCTGCTTCCTTTTGACTTTAATTTGACTTGGTTTTTACCATTATTTAACTTAAAATGATTTTAAAGTGGGAAACATTTATGTTACAAAAATCAAATATATATTTTCTTAGAGATCACTATTCTCAGACCTATTTTTTCTCCTTTGTTCCCATCATTCCAGTTATGCCTTTTGATCTTCTGCTCTAACCTTTTAAATTTTCTTCTTTCAATAAAGTTATAAGCCAAAAATCATGTGTATGCATGCACACACACACACACACACACACACACATACACACACAGAGACACAAAAATACACACAGACATAGACACAGACATAGACATACACACATACACACAACACACAGCATATCAATACATTTGCTTGGGCTTCATTTTATTTAAATATAGTTAGAAATTATTAAAAGTGAACTTAAGGTTTAGCTGATGTGATAAAGTTCTTGTGCTGAAGTACATGTCTGTAAACACTATACTGAGTAGTTGAAGGCAGGAGAAAGAACTTCAGGGCATTCTTCTACACTAGGAAATTCAACGGGATCTGAAATACTTGATACCATGGTAGCAAATTCAAGAGAATCTGAAATACTTGAGACATTCTCTTAAAAACAAGCAAGTAAAGAATAAAAGTAATAAAAGCCTTAGATCGACTGTGGAAAGGATTTGCAAAAACTCCATTGAAATCAACTTCCAATATTGTTTCATTGTTAATGTAGTTTTTTGAAAATATTTTATACAGGACTCAAATCTGTCTTTTATGAAGTTAGAGGCCCAATGTTTCCATTCTTTAAAGTTTCCACTACTTCCCTTTCAACAATAATTCTTCATCCTCGGCAGAATTCCATTCATGACAGATTTCTTATCACTTCTGATCGTCACATTGATGAAACTGTCACCAAGAAAAGTCAAGAATGTATTCAATTCATTACTTTTAGTTGAATAGGACAACCATCTGCGTTGGTTGCAGTTTTCATCAATGTGCATTTATTAAAGGAAAAATGCTTGAATAAATGTATGAATGGTTATGAACATGATTTAGTCAATGAATAGCCTCATGTAATTTCTCCTTGGTATGCTTACAGAGCAAATAATTCATTCCTCCTATCATTCCAACCAAGTAGCTTCTTGTAAAGTACTATAATGATGTAACTTCAATACTTTAAACTGATTATTCTGATAACAATTTGCTATTAGCTGTATAGTGGAACACACCATTCAGCTTCTCCCAGCCTTATTTTTTTTTTAATATATAACGTATGATATATACGAATGTCCCCACCGGACTCTTTGAAATATGTATAAAAAGCTGTATATAGAGTTCTTTAACAATCTTATAGTGATATTTCCTTTAATAATTATTAACTACAGAGCAATAATTTCTTAAGGATTCTCTTTTTGATTCTGTAATATAGTTACAACCTCCTTATTACTAGTGCTTTGTGAATTATTATAGGCAGCCCTAAGCCCATCATCATTTTTTTCTTCATAAAAAATTTCTCTACTTTTTCTTACAGCATAATTTGATATTCTGAATTATTTTTACTATTGTCTTTGGAAATTATCATTATACTATAGTATGAGTATTTGACATATGAAAGTTTAATATGAGAAAGGTTCAGGATGCAACTTAGGGGCAAAATGTTTGCTTTGTGTATTCTAGGGATTTTATTTTCAGAATAAAGACTCTTGAAATTGATATTTGAGCTGTCGTACATTTTTAGAGTTACATATCAAATTTAAACTTGTTTTATTTCAATTTATATAAATATGTGTACTAGAATTTTGGTAGGAATTGTGTTGAATCTGCAAATTCCTTCTGGTAGGATGGCCATTTTCACAATATTAATCCTAAAACCCAAAAATCTTGGAAAGTTTTTTTTTTTCCTAATTTCAAGTGCCTTCTTCATCATTCAATAGTATTTCTTTTCAGTTAGAATGGCCAAAGATTAACAAAATTAATGTTGGCTTGAAGGTGGGAGAACGGTACTATTGATTCCCTGAAAACTGGAGTCTCCTATGTTGAAATTTGTTTCCTCAAAAAGCTAGAAATTATCTACCACAGGAGCCAGCTGTCCCAGCCCTAGCACTTAGTCCCAGAACACTCTCTATTCAATTATTTAAATACCTTTTAATGTTTGCTTCTCTACTCATAAGAGCTAAGAAATGAAAACAGCTTAGATGTATATCATTTGATGAGCAGATAAGGAAAATATGAGACAATTACACAGTGGAATATTATTCTGTGTTTAAGGAAACAACATTATGAACTCATAGCTAAGTCAATGGAGGTGGAAATAATCATTCTGAGGTAACCCAGACCTAGAATGACCAATGCAATATTTTCCCTCACTTCTGGATATTTGTTTTAAATAGTTAGATATATTTATTTTTTGTTTAACATAAAGATAATGTGGGATCCCTGTGGTGAATCTACAATGCAGCAGTATGAAGTATTAAAGGAAATATTGGAACTGGAAAGGTGAAGTTGCGATACGGAGTAGGAAGGGAAGATAAACAATAGAATTAGGGAGTGATAAATAAATAAATATTAAAGATATTTAAAAATATAGAAATCCCTTATTTTATGATCTTACAAACACACACATATGTGTACACACACACACACACACACACATATATATATATGTTGTTTGAATGCACCAAGAGTAGAACCATAACCTGCTCCCCCAAATTACAAGATTTGCTAATATTATTGACTTCCCTCCAAAATTTGTCAGTAATAGCCTTTCTGAAAACACCAAATATTAAAGTCATAGAATAAAATGAAATCAAGCTGGTACTGATTTAGGAGCTCCATCCCTACTTGCTAGCTTTTATATTGCTGGGAGGTGTTATGTATGTTTCCAGAAGGAAAAAAAAAATCCTCACACCCAGGTATGCCCTCTTTAGTTATAGTGGAGACTAGCATGTTAACACATGCCCACTGCAGCAGCAGTGGCTTCATAAGATTCAACAATGATTTCCTGATTGGATTTAAATCCTGCTCCGCAAGATGACACTTACACCTGACATCATTATAGGGCTTAGAACCTAAGGCTACATAGATGTTAGGGTCTATGTTAATACAACCACTATCCTTGGCATACTTTTAAAATGATTCTTTATAGCTCATCTTGATACGCATAAGTTAATGCATCTATTAGCACTCATCAGAGAAAATTCAGGTTAGAGTTGTGATTTACTCAGTAACTGCCAACTGCTGAAGCTGCAAAGATTAAGATATAGTGAAATTCTCAGGTTTAAATGGGGCACCTATACTATAACTCTCCCTCCCAAGAATTATGGACCATTGTGCAGTAGCAGGCAGAAAGAATATGAGAACAAGAGATGTGTAAGACGATAAGGAAATTGTGTCTTTTGGACACAACAGGTTAGCTGGGTAGCTCCACATCTTAGAAAAAATGGGAATGAAAATTAATTTTGATGGGATTATTAAAAAGAGAGAGAGAAAGAGAGAGAGGGAAAAGGAGAGAGAAACAGGTGCAGATATGGGAGGAGGCGACAGAGGAGAGGAATATGACCAAAACACATTGTACAGAATTCTCAAAGAACTAATAAAAGACTGTTACTGGTTTAATGAAAAAGTCTATAGGAAATGTAATGAATAAAGGAAAATAACAGAAGTTAAAGAAAATGTCATCAAAAGTACCATGGCCTTTGAATTAACAGAATCACAATAAATATCTAATCATCTAATAATCTAATAAATCTGATCATCTAATAAATAGTAATGAAAAGTACTAGGTCAGCCGACAAAAAATGTGAATGTGATATATGCAAAAGATCAAACGTGATTTGATAGTCCTTTATCATCCCTCCCCCCATTTCTAAATTATCCTCCTGAAACTAGTAAATGATTAGATCCCTTCCAGGGCAAGGAGGAGAGCTTGTGCTTAGATAATGGATGGAAATTCTTCTATGTGATATGATATTTTTCTAGCATTCTGAGGGAAGCTTCTATAAAATCAGAGAACGCTGTAGGAATTATAAGACAAGGATATTGAGTTGACAATTTCAAACTTATGCATAACCCTATCTCTAAACTTTTTTTGTCTATCATACTCCAGATAAGCCTACTTTTACTAGAACACAAGTGTAAATCTTCCTCAAAAATGTAATTATTTTCCATTCTAACTGTAAAGACTGAACAGAGTGAATCAGGGTCAGTTTTGTGCCTCTCCAATTTAGGCATTAACACTAGGCACACAGCATACAAGAGGAGCCATATACTGTTCAATTCTGGGATTCTATTGTTTTGAAATTCTTCATAATTTTTTGGAAGGAACTTACATTTTAACTTTTCCCTTGATCTTACAAATTATCTCACTGAAATATTAATTACTCAGGATACTTTTCAAGAAAATACCTAAGGAAAACAGAAAAGGCAGCACTCCGTAGTTACGGCTGTAGCAGAAAAACTTAAAACATATGCAATGCTCTATTGAATATGAAACTTATTGAAAAATCCCAATAGCACTTAGATGGACTATTTCTGTTATTATCTCATTCCATAGGTAATGAGTCTCAGAAATATAGTTTCTCATATATATCCCTGCAAGGCAAAAAAGAATTGGACAAATTTAAAACTCAAGAAGCATACATCTAAAACAATTGTTAATTATAACTGTTAAGAGAGAAAGAGAAAAGAAAAAAGTGAGGGAAAAATGAAGAGAGAAATGAATATATTCATTTCTTCCTGAAAATACTTAATGAAAACAATGGAGAAATGACATACTAGTGTAAGAAGCTATTAACATTATGGGATGGTTGGGAGGAGCAAGGCGGAGCTAACCAGGAGGAAGGGAGGGTACAAAGAGAGGAGAAAAAGTGATATAATTCTATTTTAGTTTGAAACATTAAATATCAAACTGAGGCCAGCCTTGGTGTGAGGTAACAGTGAAGAGGTGTTGGTTTCATAGCACCACAACATAAGTTACAATGGCTAACAGAGCATTGTCTTATTAGTTTCAACCACTGCTTTAAGAGATACATTACATTCAATAACTCAATCTTCACAGCATCTAATGATACGGGAATAATTATGTATTGGCCACCCAACACCTTAAGGATATACAAAGGATTCTAGAGAAAAAGAAAGTGAAGAACAAGGCTAAATACTTCACCAACTCTATGGTCAGTTTTTGGAAATGTTTGGTTATGTCTTAATAGCTATTGGCAGAAGCTGAACTTTACTATGGCACACATCTTGGACTGTCAAGCAATGAGTCTTCTTGTAGCTGGAAAGTTCACAAGGTAATTTATATTTACTCGCGATTTAGGGATTCAATTACACATTTTCTGATAATGTTTATCACACTAGTGGAGTCTGGCTATTGCGCTGTTAGTCCATTGTTGCAGAAAATCTCTTGACATGAACATGGCATGGATTCTTTTAATTTCCTCATGTCCACTCTGAGAGAACACTTGCACAGATGGGATTAGTCATTGTCTGGTAGTTCTCCCATGCCCTTTGCCCTCAGCTCACCCATCTCGATATTGAGAGAAGGAGGCAAGGCAAAGGTTACAATAATAGCTAGACTTTTAGGCTGTCTCAGGCTCTTCCCTCTGCCAATAAGCAGGCTCCAGTCTCCAGGGCTGTGAGCTGAGCAACTTCACAGATGCTACACTTCCTGCAAATTAAGCACATATAGGAAAAATTACAATTACAGCAAATGTCACCCCGCTAATGGTTTTGAGAGGGGCATTAGTGAATTAAATGGGTGTGGGAAACTAAATCTCTTCATTTTACTTCTGTCAGTGTGGTCAATTATCTAGGTTTATAATTTATTTAGTTTTCATATGTACCATAGAAGGCTCTTCCTTTAAATCAATTGACAACGCTGTCTTTTGTTTTCTTCCTTAAAATGATAGACCGTTTCGGTGACTGTCTGCTTAGCCACTCAGCACTGACCTCTGCTCTGACCAACTGCTGCAATTAGATGATGGATAATTCAACAGATTTTTATACCTGTCAAGTCAGCTTTGTCCCAACATCTGCCTTGACAATTCAGAGGGAGAGATCAGTGTATGTTTACTCGGGTTCACGTGAAAATGGAAAATTGAAGCGGTACAGGTTAATTGCCCACATTAACAGCCAGGTGTAACAGCTTCACTGAGCGCCTGTCACCTGCCACTTTCTCCGGCCACTACGCTGCTTTTTCCCTCTCTTCGTCCACTTGTAAATTGATGTACAGTACCATATCAAAATGAAGAAATCCATCTGTAGCTGCTGGAAGTGAATTCAACACAATAGGCAGAATTATTGAAATAGGTGTCTCCATAAGAAGACGTGCCTTTGTTAGTTGTGTTTCACAAAGAATCTCATCAGAAAAATCTCATTGCTTCCTTGAAGATTTATGCTTTCCAAAACATTGAATTCATGCCATGTGCTCTTTTATTTGAAATAATTCTGAAAACTCCCCTGTAAGCAAAACACTGTAATATTGAAAATCAATATATTCTTCCTTTCCAAAGGCCCTCTATAGCAACAAACAGAAAAGCTCTTTGAACACATTATTTTTTTCACCATTGCAGGTTATGTTACTGAATTCTTTTTGTGTGTTGTATTTGCAGGTTTAGCTTTATAACCAAAAGATTAAGGGGAAATCCACAGTGAGGTGAGGATGCATTTGACTCCCACATGAGGAAACTCAGTTTTCTTCTGTCTTAACACCAGAATGAATGCATTCTTAGCATCTAACTTTCTTTCTTTCTTTCTTTCTTTTTTTTAATAACAAGTATACTTTTTATTTACTTCTATTTAAGCTCTGAAACACATCTACTGAAATGTCTTTGGCATGAACTTGGTTTTTTTTGCATGTTTTTCATTTTTATCCAGATTTTATTACCTTCCAGGTCCACCCTCTATCTGATCCATACCTCCTCCCCGCCCCCTGTCTCCATGAGGCTGTCCCCACCCTCACCACACCAGACCTCTAATCTCCTTGGGGCCAACAGTCTCTTGAGGGTTACCTGCATCTTATTTGACTAAAAAGACAGACCTCGCAATCCTTTGCTCTATATGTCTTGGGGTGTGAGGGGGCGCTCATCTCAGCTGGTGTATGCTACCTGGTTGGTGTCCCAATAGCTGAGAGATCTCGGGGGTCCAGGTTAATTGAGACTGCTGATCCTCCTACAGGGTCACCCTCCTCCTCCGCTTCTTCCAGATTTCCCCTAATTCAATCACAGGGGTCAGCAGTTGCTGTCCATTGGTTGGGTGCAAATCTGACTTTTTCAGCTTCTTGTTGGGTCTTTTGGAGGAAGTCATGATGAGTCCCTTTAAGAAACTCAGGTAGGCATTTTCATGACTCTTCATAATTCTGAGATCCCATTGCTAACTCAGCAGTATAGACAGCAGTGACCAGACAAAGACCACACTTGTACAACTTTGTGTAGGTAATGGAGCTGTTCCTTCAAATAACCTTGCTCAAAAGACTATAAATGACAACTGTGGGCGGCACATGCTTATAGTCCAGGCATCTATGACACTGAGGTAGCAGGATTACAAGTTTGTGGCTAGTTTTAAGCTATATCAAGAGATTCTGTCCCATAAAACAAAATGAAGCCAAACGAAAGCAAAAATTAAAATAATAAGTCTATGAAAAAGTCAAGATAATCTACCTTTCTACAAGTTTACCAGAAGACCCTAACTCAGGTTCCATGCAAACAGCATGTGCTGCAAGGACATCTAATATCCTTACTGTATGAATTCATGTTATTTTCATAGTCAGCAAAAGTTTATAAAACCCTGTGAAGCTTTAATCAGAGTTAAGCTTGAATTACACTTGTAATCTACGGTCTTAGCTGAAAGAGGATGACCCCGAGTTTAAGGACAAGTTGGGCTCTATAGGAAGACCCTACATCAAAAAGCAATAAAGTTTAAATCAGTTAAAGCATCATACATCAGCTACCTGTGCCAGATAGAAAGATGAAAGACCGATTTGGGAGGACAAATTTTCACTGTAAAGTGAAGTAGCAGCAATCAAGAGTTGACTATATGGTCTACAGAAAAGACGCACAGTAGTCTACTGAAGGAATGTTTCTTTAGGAATAGAAGGAAGGATTGCAGGCCCCTAAGAAGATAGAAACTCCACAGGGAGAATAACAGAATCAACTAACCTGGACCCTTGGACTATCAGACACAGAAATTTCAACAAAAGATATACATGGGCTGGACCTAGGTCTCCTTGTACAAATGCAGCACATGTGCAGCTTGGTCTTCATGTGGGTCCCAAACAACTGGAGCTGGACTTATACCAACAGCTATTGCCTGTATGTGGGATATGGTCTTCTAGCTGGGCTGCCTTGTCTGGCCTCAGTGAGAGAGGAAGCACCTAGCCAATAGAGACTTGAAGTGCCAGGGTAGGGGGATATGTAGGGGGATCACCACCCTCTCAGAAATGGGAGATGGGGTAAGTATTGTGAGAGGGCATGACCAGAATAGGGGCAGTGAGCAGGATATACATAAAGAAAATGTTAATTAAAAAATAAAAAGAACTAAAATAGGGATGCTAGTTTAAGGAAAGAATTATATATTGTTAATGCACTCCATATATAGGAGGTCTGTCTGTCTGTCTGTGTCTGTGTTGAGCTGAACACTAAACATTTTATTTATATCATAACAGTAGCTGTACATAACTACAATTAAAGTTTTCTGTATTAGAAATACATAATAGTCACTCTTTAACTAATTATATGCAGAATGCATCATGGAAAATTTCAAAAATAAATAATTTATCACTTTTAAATTATGTATTGTTTTGTGATATCTGGTGAAATGTTACATTGTATCTGTTGGTGGATCAACATATTCATCACCATTTGAATGTCCTGGATACATTACTTGACTTGATATATATATATATATATATATATATATATATATATATATATATAACTATAGATGTGTATATGTGGTGTATAAGTACTCTGTTTAACTCATGAATTTCAATGGGCTAAGGTACAAAACTAGTGATGATAGCAGTTTGAATATGAGGAAAACATCTATAATGTGTTTTCTGTTAAGTAAAAAGTAGAATCCCCAAAAGTTAAAGAAAAATTATTCTCAATAATAAAACTTCCACCCATGGAAGTATTATGAGAGTATAAGGAACAGGAAGTATTATAAGAGTATAAGTAACAACCAGAAGATCCTGCAATACCTCTACTGGGCATATATCCAGAAGATATTCCATCTGGTAACAAGGACACATGTTCCACTATGTTCATAGCAGCCTTATTCATAATAGCCAGAAACTGGAAAGAACCCTGATGTCCCTCAACAGAGGAATGGATACAAAAAATTTGGTATATTTACACAATGGAGTACTACTCAGCTATTNATGCTGAAAGGGACCTGATATAGCTGTCTTGTGGGAGGCTATACCAGTGCCTGGTAAACACAGAAGTGGATGCTCACAGTCAGCTATTAGTTGGAACACAGGACTCCCAAGGTAGGAGCTAGAGAAAGTACCCAAGGAGCGGAAGGGGTCTTCAACCCTCTACGTGGAAGAATAACATGAACTAACTAGTTCCCCCTGCGCTCATGTCTCTAGCTGCATATATGGAAGAAGATGGCCTAGTTGGCCATCATTGGGAGGATAGGCCCCTTGGTCATACAGACTCTATATGCCCCAGTACAGGGGAATGCGTGGGAGGGGGTGGGTAGGGGAGCAGGGTGGGGACGCGGGAGGGTAAGGGAAAATTTCTGGATAACATGTGAAATGTAAATGAAGAAAATATCTAATAAAGAGAAAAAAATGAAAAAAAAGAGTATAAGTAACAGGAAAGAATTTTTTTTTTTTTTTTGCTATTAATGCTGTTATACCTTAAAAATGTAACTATCATGGCCACTATTTGTGGTATAGTTACATGAAAAGATTAAATTTATGTTTACATTATATGAAAAACTGTTTTCTAATTGAAGTTGACCTAATTGATTGATCAATGTCAATCTCTAAGTTCAATTTAATTGGTTGATAACCTTGTGTCAGATGTACCAAGACTATAGGAAACACTCAACAAGTTGTGCTATGAAATAAGTTTCACTGCAAGTAAGGGATTAATGTAGTTGGTATTGGGTTTGAACAAAACCCAATACCTGGAAAAGTCATATCTGAGAAGTAGGAAGTTGTTCTCTTCCTGACTTTGTCATAGAAGTTATATAAGAGACAATATCTGAAACAAGTCTTTAGTTGTGAGGAAACTGTGCCTTGGGAAGATATGTGATGTATCTCTGATTGAAGAGGCACCACAGTAAAAATGGGAAGGAGAGAACTGGCTTTAGCATTACAAAGTGTCCTGGGCACAGGATAAAATAAAACCTGAATGACACTGTAGGTGGAGGAAAAGTCCATGATATGCAAAAGTAACACAACTCTCTTCTTTGTCCTAAGTATAAACCAACTATCCTCTTTATGGGACATGTTTACTAATGCTTCATCAAATAAATTAAAAGAAAAGAGAGTAAGAAATACTCTTTAAAAATATGAGAGTTTTTGGAAAGTTGTAATTTATTTAACAATACTTTGATGAGTTATGAAATAACAGATGTCAAGTTCTACGTTCTATGTTTTTTTTTTCAAAGATTTTTTTAAATCATATAAAGGACTAGCAACCATCAAAATCATCCTGCCTAGACTATGTAGGATAACCCATGCATCTGAGCTTCCTTTTGACATATCATTAGAAGGTCCATGTTTTAAGTGTTATGCCAGAATGTCTGTTTTACTCACCTCACTTTATCTCATTTCTAAACACATAGCATCCTTCTGCTGAGGAAGAATTGACATCTGCAAGATGACATGAGAAGGACCACTCACACATCACAATTCACTGTAACATATTCCTAAGATAATTCTAGTTTGTGAAATGATTTTGATCAATCTTTTGTGTGTCTGATTTATAAGTCACATCTATCTTGAGTGTCTATTGCAAGACACAAAAGACTGTATATGATTTATAATTCAAATCTAACATGAAAAGATTAAATTTATGTTTACATTATATGAAAAACTGTTTTCTAATTGATGTTGACCTAATTGATTGATCAATGTCAATCTCTAAGTTCAATTTAATTGGTTGATAACCTTGTGTCAGATGTACCAAGACTATAGGAAACACTCAACAAGTTGTGCTATGAAATAAGTTTCACTGCAAGTAAGGGATTAATGTAGTTGGTATTGGGTTGCTCTTGTAATATCGTGTGTTAGTGGGGAAATGAATAGAAAAATAGGAGGGAAAGGAAGACTGAGAGGACAGAATAATGTGTTCGGATTTAATCTAACTCAATGTCAGAAATAAAAGTATTAGACAAAATGAATATCTGGATGCCTGGTCAACTGAATTGACTCCAGCAGTAGGAAAAGTTGGTCCCACCCCTTGCCTATTATAGCATTTACAGAACTTGGGAAAGTTGGCCTAGAACCTTGCCAGGGGAAGGTTGGCGAGTTGACCCTGGTGACATAGGAGCAAGAGAGCTGGTAAGCTGACCAACTCAGCTTCCACAAAGACTCAGATCCTCAATTCTGAGTTGGTCCAACACAATATCTATCCTATTTATGAATGGCTAGAGCAGATGGAAGAAACAAACCTGCAGAACCAAAGCTTCTGGATCTCCATGTATCAGGCCAACAGAAGGATATCTAAGGAGAGTTCCAGTGGGGATCCAGTATTGACAGTATAGAGGAAGCAAGAGGCTGTGAACTAGACCAATGTCTCATTGCAATGAAGATTTGCAACTGAAGCAATTTGGGCAAAAGGGACACAAGTACACATCACAATATCCACAATGTGATGTTTTGTTTTTGTTTTTGTTTTTGTTTTTTTGTTAGTTAGTTAGTTAGTTAGTTAGTTAGTTAAGTTGGATAGTTAGTAAGATTTTGTTTTGTTGTTATAGTTATAGTTGAGTAGGAGATTACAAGGGTAGAGTTTGTCTGTAACAATATTTTTATTGACTTTTTCATTTAATCTATCCTTGTAGGAAATTTGCATAATATTATGTAGTCAATGTGAGCTATTTTACAAATAGTAAAGAAAAAATAACTTTAAAAATGAATTAAGTTTATTCTTGAACTGAACACCTGTTACAAATTTTCAATAGCATGTTATCTACTACAAATGTAATCACCTGAAACACTAGGAAAGCTGCTACCCACATTTAGGAAGAACAGACTTAGGAAAATGAGTTCATTGGTTAGTGCTGGGTCATTTACAATAAAATATATTTTAAACAGGCATTTTCTTTTCATTTCTTTTTTCTTTCTACTTCTTGCAGGATGCTTTTTACTTCTCAGAATTCTTTAGATATTATAGTTCTTCAGTCCACACTTAGGCCACTGAGGATGCATGTTGCCTTGCCATGCATATGATATTAGAACAGAAAAATCTGCAGCAACAAATGGTCAATACCCTGGAGTGGTTTCCCATGAGGGACTGAGGGATGTAGTCATTGGACAGTGCTCTCTGTAACTGCGTGAAACGGGAGCTGTGTAATAGATTGAAATCACCAAATGCTTTTTAAAAATGTTCACTTCAGTTCAGAGCCATTCTGTTCTGCTCAAATCATATTATTTTTTTTATCATGATGCCTGAAACTAAAGCTGACGTTGACACAAAGCCAGTTACCCTATTAAGAATGAAGTACATTCCTTTTTCAGAAATCGACTCAGTGTTTTGTAGAGAGCTAATGAACACATGCACTTCATTGGTGAAAAGAAAATATAAACCATTGAATACACAACACAGTGAGCATGTAATGATAATTTTTCTTGTACAGTTTTTTTTCTTCTTCTGGCTTCAAAATTATGTGAGCCAAAAATGAACTTTGAAATCAGAAGTCAGGCTATAATTTTAGAAGTCCCTTAGGCTAATGTGATGGTAAGCAATTTTATTTTTCATTGCTGTAGTTTATCAACTCTATAACCCAGGATTGTAGCAAGTGAAATTTACCCCTGGGTAATTATTCCACCCCCTGGTTATTAGTCTTCATTATTGACCAAGATAATTACATATAGAAGACAAACTCTATAGAGCCAGCTGTGCCTTTTTCACTATTGGGCTTGAAAATGTTCTAAATAACCCAACAAAATCCAAGTCTAGATCCCAAATTTACTACCCTGGAGAGCATATTCAGATGGCAAGTTGTCCAAACTGAAATATTTAATACTCTACCCGTGAGGAATTACAATACGTATTTTGAACAAACATGTCTCTCAAGAGAAAAGGCAAATGAATTATCAGAATTTATGAGGGGCTTTTGCCTGCTACAGTAGTGAAAGGACTCCCTCAATTCCTCTTCTTTTTATTCTTAGTAGAGTGATGCCTGATAAATATGTCTGCTTGGTTAACAATTTATTGTCTAAACTAGAGTATCAGAATGCTGTCTTTGACTCTGTCCATATTCCATTACTTAAAGTTGAATAATGTTGAAGGCACTATGGGTTAGTAACTGTGGCTTTTTTTTTTTTTTCTCACTTTCCTTATTTGTTTTTTCAATTTTTTTATTAGATCATTTTAAATTTACATTTCAATTGCTATCCCGAAAGTCACCTCCCACCTCCTCCCTCTCTGCTCCCATGCCCACCTACTCCTACTTCTTGGCCCTGGCGTTCCCCTGTATTGGGGCATATAAAGATTGCATTACCAAGGTACCTCTTTTGTATGCTACTGTAGGAAACTCATGGAGAAGGAGCAACGCTGGGTAGAGTGTTAATGCTCCTCAATTGTTCAGGAACACCCAGCTGTCCTAGTCACATGTATCATTCCTGTGACCAGAGGTCTCATAAGAATCAACTTTAGGGAGTCAAGAATTATCTTGGGCCAGAGTTCAAAGGATATAGTCCATCCTGTCAGGGAAGGTATAGCTGAGCAAAATTTGTCTGATACCTCTGCCCTCTCTTATTTTTCTGTTCTGTCTGATATTCTAACTCATGGGGTGGAACCACCCATGATGAGCATTTTTCTTCCACAATATCAGTTAAATCATTTCCCAACAAGCCTTTCAAAACATGCCTCGAAGTGTGCGATATTAGTGCTTTATGTGTTTATTTCTTCTTTTAGTTTCTCTTTCTCCTTTTATGTTTCTTTTCTCTTTTTTTCTTTCCTTTTCTTTTTCTTCCTTCCTCCCTCTTTTCTTTCTTTTTCTTCTATCTTTTTTTTTAATCATGAGTGGAGATATCTATAAGTGTAAATGTTATCTAGACAACCATAAACATGATACAAAGACACTGCTATACATTTACAAATGCATCCTAAATACATCATGTTGTCTGTATTCATTATTCATACTTAGGGTTTCTGTTACTGTGAAAAGACACCATGACCAAGGCAATTCTCAAAGAGAAAAGTATTGAATTGTTGCTGGCTTACAGTTTCAAAGGTTCAGCCCATTGTCATCATGGTAGGAAGCATGGCAGTGTGCAGGTAGACCTGATGTTGGAGGAACCAAGAGTTGTACATCTTGATCCACAGGCAGCCAGGAGAGGACTTACCCTTCCACTCAGGGTGGAGCTGGAGAACTAGGAGTCTCCAAGCCTTCTCCCCACAATGGTACATTTCTTTCAACAAGGCCACACCTATTCTACCAAGGATGCACCTCTGAATAGTATCATTCCCTGTGGGCCATGCATTCAAACATGTGAGTCTATGTGGGTAAAACACATACAAACTACACCACAGGGCCAAGATAACTTTTAGAAGACTTTTCTCTTATAAGGCATGAGAGAGTTATGTGTTGTGATCTAAGTATGCTAGGAGATGCTGGAAGCAGGCAATGTAGAGGGAGTCTAGAAACTGTAGGGTGTTGGAAAAAATTCCTGTCCAATATCACAAGGAATTGAGCACAGTCCTGCCAATATTTATCAAACTCTGTTTCAGTATTCCAACCTTT
This sequence comes from Mus minutoides, assembly GCA_902729485.2. Taxonomy (NCBI): domain Eukaryota; kingdom Metazoa; phylum Chordata; class Mammalia; order Rodentia; family Muridae; genus Mus; species Mus minutoides. The sequence goes on from LR750754.1 coordinate 246,569, forward strand.
CCAAATGCAAATCTATGTTAAGCCATTTAAATGTGTCAATTTGTCAAAAATTAAAAAAAAAATAGTAATTGTATCAGTAAGTCATTTATTCACTAACAAAGACAATAAGTTGAAACATCTTTAGACTGTCTTCAAATTAGAAACTGCTGCAAACATTATTATGTAAATCACTTAAATATCAGTCCACTCAAGAAACAGAAAAATAAATGAAAAGAATGATGATAATGGCCTTTTGTTAAATGCCTTTTATTATATGCCAGGAAAATAATTAATGTTTATGTACATTATCTATTATAATCTCAGAACAACTGGAAGAGGCAGTTATTATGAATCATATTGCATTATATAGATAAGTGAATTTAGTCTCACTAATGAAATTCACATAACTAGTAATTAGTGAACACATTTAGTTAAGTTATATTTGTTTGGCATGAGCATACTTTCTCACAGATCTCATCTTTCTGCAGACTGTTGAAGTAAATAATATGAGTGGGAGATCAATGGTGGACCATAAAAAATAGTCCATCTAGACCATTATTAGAGATAGCATATAGCTATCTCTATGCAACTTCATAAAATTATAGCACATAGAAAAGATAACACAAGGCTAAGGCTAAGTCAAATCAGAGGTATAAGTTTAAAATATGGTTAAATACACTTATTATTTTTATATTTATAATTTAAATTCTTATATTTTAAATATGAAAAATTTAAGTTAGGAAAACCTCAGCAAGCTAATAAATTATTTTTCTCTATTGCAAAGACATTCAATTTTCTGTGTTGACGGTTCAGTGAAAAATAATCATAGCTATTCCAAATATTGTATTGTCGAATCGTCATATGGTTTTTCCCAAATGATATGTCATTAACACTTTATATTTATTGTAAAGAAAGAAAACAAGAATGAAGACTATTAATTGGCATCAAAGACAAGATAGTAAGAATGAAATAAAATACAATATTATACTGCTTATAATTGATACTTCAGTTTGACCAAGTGCAATGAACTTTGAGCTCTTTGATCGCTATCAGAATTGACTATGTAACTCAATGGAGAATAATCTCAACTTGAGGAAAACCTGCTATGACTACATTCTTACTGAATTAACATTCAGAAATTTTTCCCTCCTATACCTAAAACATGCTTCAAATGTCTAGCAAAAGTGCACCATCTGGAAAAACTAAAATAAAATGACAGCAGAAAAGTTCTACGAAATATTCGCTATGGTCTCAGAAATCAGGAGTAGGTATCCTGCCCTCTCTTGTCCTGTTCTGCCATATGACATCACAGAGGCTGAGAGAGGGATTGGCCAGTGTATATCACCTATTTGTACATAGTTAATGTACTCTTCATCCTTTTCTTCCTAATCTCTGTGATAACAGACAGATATTACTGTGCCCAGCTTTGGATTTTCATATTCTTGAGAAAAAATGTAAAGCATAACATGTAGAATTTCTTATATATAAGAAAAACACAATATCAGCCCACATTGTGTAAAGAGATACAACTTGTTATAATGTTTCATTTAGATTAATGATATAAAAGCCACTTTGTGTTGTAAAGCAAGAAGTCAAGTACAATAATTTGCATGTTGTTGATTAAACTTCTCTAAGCTTAACAGATGCTCAAGTTATTTATATTATAATATTTAATACTATTATTCAAACATTATAATATAGAACCAAACAATGTTTCAGTAATTGAGAATATTCCCTTATTGTGTGATTTTATCCTACTGGTGATTGAGTCTGTTTTTCTAGGAACAATGATGATATATTTTTTTTTTTTTACAAAGATTATCATTCATTAAGTGTAGAGAAAATGCAGCTAAATTCTGGAAATAGAGAATCATGTAATGATTACAATGTGAAAAACCTTTCAAATGGAAACATACTATTGTATAAATTATACAAATGATGTTTTAAAATAAGACTGATCCGTGACATCATTTTTTTTTTAAATTCATGTAATAATGTCAAAAGCATGCTGCATTTTGACACTTGTAGCTAAATTAATTTTTAAGTATATTTTGGGCTTTTCAATAGTGTAATTATGTACATTTTTTATGAAGAGATTTACAGTTTTCTATTAATGATTCCTTTTGGCAGGTTTATCTTCTTTAAACTTTCAATACCATAGATCTCCACAAATGACTTGAAACTACACCATGAAACTACAGTACCAACTTAAATCAAAATATCTTAGCTACTATCTTATTGCTGAAGAGAGATGACACAGCCAAAACAATTTATTGCAGAAATCTCAATTGGGGTTTGATTATTGTTTCAAAGGGTTAAGGGATGGCCTAGTAGGAAACATGGCCACAGGTGGTCCTGCATGACCATTAGCAGTGCATAAGAGAGAGCTTAGATACTGATCCATAGACTGACCCTACTGTGGGCTTTTAAAATCTTGAAGTCTACCCTAATGAAACACCAGCTAATCCTTCCAAAAGAGACCACCAACTGGGAAAAAAAAAACAAAAAAACATTCAACTATATGAGCCTATGGTGCTATTCTTCAAGTCACCAATGTAAGCAATAAAATAGCTGAATTAATTGAAAGTTTAATTAATTTATTAATTTATTTTTTTACAAAAAAATTATCCCTTGATAAATTCGTTAATCTCTTAGTTGATATTACATGCATTTTACTTATAAAAGCTGAATGCTATAAATTCAATAATAAGTATATAGGTGTGTGTGTATACTGTATATTTGAATATAATACATATATTGTGTTGGACATAATTTTACATCCATTCCAGTTAGACAAATATACTTTATTTACTACTGGGTATTGACTTCTTAGTTATCAAAAACTTAAAAAGTATAATATCAATCAATAAATAGCATTAATAGGTGGGTTTTGTTCTCAAAAGTGCATGTATTTTCACACTATTCATACACATTTATAAGTAAAATATATGCCAAAATTTTGAAAAAATATTAAAAACATGCAGTACTCTGTACAAATGATTTTTTATTATAAATATTTAATCACAGCTATACAATTTTCATAAATAATTTAACTCGGATAGAAATTGGTCATCAAAATTATGACTCTTGATAAGTTTTTAACATAATAACAAGAAACATATTCTGAAACACTTCTCTAAATTACAATAAAATTAACATCTATTGTATGAGTAACATTATATCTTCTAAAATTAGTATGCATAAAGCTTTGGGTTGAACTATAGGATTGATTAGGAAAGTAAAATATGCAATGTTTCTTCTTCAATGTAGTAGAAGTCTTGTAAAACTAAGACCAACTTAATATCTCTTAATTATTCATTAAAAAGAAGAAATATGCAAGTCCCACTCTTGAGCATATTGAATTTCTATTCAGTTTCAATACTTTTGGAAGTTCCATAATTAATACCATGGATTCAAAAATTTAACACATCTATATAGTATTCTATAAAATAGTATTACATAAAAGGTAGATATTCACTGTGACTCAGTTTGCGCTAGAAACATGGAATAACTTAATTATTAAGAGCATATTTTAGTGTTGGTTTTATTGCTGCCAAAAGTCATCATGACCACAGCAATTCTGCGAAGAGAAAGTATTTAATTGGGCCTGGGTTACAGTTTAGAGTTTAGATCATGATTTTCATGGCAGAATTATGGCAGTATGCAGGTACACATGTTGGTGAAGAAGTAGCTAAGAGTTCTAATCCTTAATCTACAGACAGCAAGGAGTAACTCTGTTCCACACTGGACATAGCCTGAGGATATGAGGCTTCAAAGCCCACCTCCACACTGTCATACTTTCTTCAGTAAGTCCACATCTCCTAATAGTGCCACTCCCTATGGGCCAAGCATTCAAAAACATGAGTCTATGGAGGCCATTCCTATTCAAAGCACCACAGAAACGTTTCCTGAACTTTCCTATTACTTCAGAAATCAAATGCCAGCTATGCCACTCTATGGGATCAATGACAAATAACTTCACTACTTTTCCTGTCACCTGTGTAATGGAAATGCTGTGTCAATAGCTCTTATCATAGTATGATTCTAAGTCTTAGAAGTTTATTAGAAATTCAAATAAGGTAGAATGATGAATAGAAGAATATGTGTTTGCTATTTTTATAATTCTATGATTTGTGGTTCTAGGATGAATAAAATTATTTGATGAGTCCGTAAGAAACCAAGGAATCCCTGATTAATGTTTCTCTATCTTCTGGGGTCATGTACTTCTACTCTTTGGGATGACTCTGCATCCTGAAGATTGTTCAGTAAGGAGAAAGATCATTGGAAAACAAGCTACAGCTGTAATGCTACCTACTCTTACAAAATTGGTTTTATGAAACAAACAAACAAACAAAAAATGGGTTGTTGATGCCAGTGTAGAAAGCAGCTCAATTTAGCCAATTTGAAACCAAATGAAATTCAAATGCCATTCCAATTCAGCTGTAGCAGATGTTGAAACATTAAGCAACCCCCCTTTGGGAATCAGTTTTACACTTAAAAAGGAAAGAAAATTATTACATATACTCAGTATTAGGGAGAAAAAGTCTGCTTTTGATGTGATGAGTTTCTATATAATAGTTCATAGTGTATATGAAAATCTAGTAAAAGATTATACTTGGCTGTGAATAATAGTAATTTTGCTGAGATATTGCTAAAAAAGTAAATAACAAAATCTATAAATAAATTAGAATGGATAATGGAAATCACAGTAGAAAAGTAAATGTATGCATGCAAAATAAAGAGGAGAGCCTGAATGGAGAAACTCTCTTCAATAATAGACTCCCCAAAAGAATGTCCACCCTTAATGTTCCATCTTAGATAAAATAAGCGGTATGGGAGTCAGGTCTACTCTGTTTCAGCAAGAATGTCTTGACTGCTTTGCCCAAATGACCCCAGCATCTCACTATGATTCTGTGTTTCAAGAGCAAGCTGTCTAGGCTGAACTGAAAAGATGGAAACATGGCTATGGTACGGAAAGGGAAGAAAAAAAACCAACAACGCTGTTTTCAAGTGCTTTGGAAGAGCAACTACAGAATATGTTTTTAATACACTGATACAATATCTGAAAGATGTCAAAAGCTATATAACACAGTACACTCTAAGTAGAAATTACTTAAATGTCTAATGGTAAAAGTGAGTCAAAGGAAAGAATGAAAATCAAGTGTATTCATATATGTATTCCTAAATATAACCTGTTCTGACAACATCATGCTGTGTGCATTTAGAGCTGAAGATTTGGACCTGGAAAACCAATTAGAAGTTCTGAATTTCTGTAAGTTCTGGTCTCTGCGATCCACTTGGTGAAAGGCACTTCTGGTTTCTAAAAGTTACTCTGTGAAGAAGGCAGAGGATAAATCAAGAAGGCAGATGAGAGTGTGGATTTGCTTCTGAAGAAACATCATTAGCCTATTGAGAAAATTTAATTCTAATTGTAGAACCACTGGGGTATATAGTTTGAACTGTTGTTAGCTCTAACATAGAAGGGAGCAGTTTATCTTATTTCCTGCCAGGAGTTTACAAACACTAGTGATTTCAAAACTATATGCAGTCTGAAAAAATAAACATCTTGTAGGAACCTGTATTTTATTAAACACTTGTGACTGTGTTAAGACAAATGAAATGGTCAGGAATTGGTGCTGCACGCCTTTAATCCCAGTACTCGGGAGGCAGAGGCAGGCACATTTCAGAGTTCCAGGCCAGCCAGCTCTACAGAGTGAGTTGGAGGACACCCAGGGCTATCCAGAGAAACCCTGTCTTGAAAAACAAAACAAACAAACAATAAAAGACATATGAAATGATAGAAACAGATTCATATAAAAAGTATATAGAACAGTGGAACAGAGACTATCCCAAGAGTTGTTGCATAGATGTAGGAGATATTGTAGCTGGGCTGCATTGTCTGTTCTCAGTGGATAGGGAGTTAGGTCTAACTTCATAGAGACTTAATGTGCCAGGGTGGGGAGAAACCAGAGGGTTCCCTATCAATTCAGAGGAGAAGGGGAGGGGGCTGGGGGAAGTATTGTGGGAAGAGATGACCAGTAGAGGAACGGTGAGCAGCATGTAAAGTGAATAAGTAAAAATAAATAAATAAATAAAAATAAAGAATGGGGGAAAAAGGTGAATAAAAAAGGATATGGAGAATAAGATTTTTTTCAAGTATAATTTTATACATATATTTATATATTTATATGCATATCATTTTGGAGCCCAGCAGCTGTGTGGTAAGTGTCCTACTATTAAACATTCTGAACAGCAGTTCTGGAAACATTGAGAAGTTTATTGAACATATTTTTGATTGATGGGGCATCAAGTAGAGGAAAGGACAGATTGAAGTTTTCATGCTGTCTTCTCTAAGGCATGAATCAGATTTAAATCTCCTCAGGATATAGGAAAATCACGTCTTATTTTGGATAATTCCATATAAGTTCTGGGTTTACAACATTTGCTCCTCTGTTCCCTCCAACTTCTCATTGGTTATCCCACTTCTTTTCAATTACATGGTCACTTATTTTTTAATTTATATATTAAATATATCATATAAGTATATATTATATATACATAATTATAAATAAAACTTGTTGAGTTCACTTAGTTGCTCCTGTGTGTGTGTGTGTGTGTGTGTGTGTGTGTGTGTGTGTGTGTGTGTGTGTGTGTGTGTGTGTGTGTGTGTTTGCGCGCGCGTGCGCTTAGGAATGCCTAGTTGAGACTAGGTAACAGATATCAGTAAACTTTGTTTCCTCTCTCTCTCTCTCTCTCTCTCTCTCTAGTCTTGTGTGAGGGTATTTTTTTTTCTGCATATGTTTCTGAGCACCACATGTGTATGTTGTGCTATCAAAGGCCTAAAGAGTGAGTCAGATGCCCTGGGGCTGGAATTATGGACAGCTGTGAGTGAGCTGCCACTGTTCCAGAAGAAACTTGAAGATGTAAAACTGGGGAAACTGGGAAGGAGGATAACATTTGAAATGTAAATAAATAAAATAACTAACAAAAAATGAAAATAATAATAAAACAACCAAAAACGAAATACATATATAAGAAAAAAACTGATTCTATAAATACTTACTAATAAACTTGCTTAGGAATTTAAATTACTCTTAAGTATAATTTAGCTAAAGGAGGTATAAAACTGGAGATAAGTAATTTTTCGAAGCCTCTGAAAAATTGTGTATTAGCTCTAACTTCAAAGCAGTCATCTACACACTATCTGATCTACACAATATCTACAGATATCTTCTGAATAATTAGCCTATGCTTGGGACCCTTTCCTTCCTAGTGGGTTGCCTTATCCAGCCTTGATAGGGGGTTTTGTGTTTAGAGTTATTGGAAAACCTTAGGCCATTTTCAGTGGCTATTGCTGGGAGGCCTGCTTTTTTATTTGAAGGGAAAATGAAAAGTAGAACTGAGTGAGAAGGGGGTTGGGGGATTGACTGGGCGCAATGGAGAGAGGGGTAAGTGCAGTCAGGATATCATGTTTGAGCAAGAAATAAACGATGACAATTGTCCAACAGAACTGTGTGCTAATAGGTATTATTTGAAGTTATTAATTTGTATTGATTGGCTTTTTAGCAATAGATGATTCTTAAAGAGATTTAGAATATTAACAATCATGGGTGATTATCAGTGAATTATACGATGTCCCATCTACAGTCATGTGCCATGTAATAATAGAGATATTAGCTGAGAATTCTAGTGTTTGTTGGTTGTATCAGTATATGAGCATCATAGGAACATGTCCTTTCACAAGCTTACTCAGTATAGGAGGACAATTAATTTAGCCATTTGAGGTTAGGGAAAATGCTGCAACATGAAGGATATGCTTCAGGTGTAATGGGAAAATATGTTTTATAATAAACTTTTTACAAGTAGACACTTTTTCTCAGATAAGGATCTATATTTTGCTATGTTTTACATATTTTGTTAACATAATGAAGCATTAGGAATACTTCTCACTACATACTTTTTGCTGTAGTTGCTGTATAAACAACAGGGTAGATTGCTTTCTGTCATCAAAATTGTTAATTTTGTAGTTTGAACCCTTTATTTAATCAATAAAGTATTAAATATAAATATTATACAGCATTTTAAAAGAATATTTAGAAAATACATTATACACTTCTAACAATGCCTATAGACACAATATTTTATATCTTCCTCAAAGACAGGATGTTGGCAACAATACATACATATAGAAATAGCTAAGATAAAATGTAGAAAAAATTTAGATCACCTATATATTAACAAGCAAATGACACTTTTTCTTATCCATGCTCAAGCATCATATAATCTCTAATAAAATGTTCCTTAAAAATTACATACTTCAGTGAGATAACAACTCAGTCAACAGAGATAATACTTAGAACATAAAATTAGGAGGTAAATTATTCATAAAATTAGGAGGTAAAAATAAATACTGACATTTAAGTAAACTGGATTTCAACCCATGTTAGTGCATCTAAAAAGTCCCAATTTTTCTGTGTAACACCTATGGACTACATCAATCAATTTTGAATGTTTCTCTTCTTATCCTTCTTAAAGTTCTATAAATGATATTTTGTTACCACTGATATATTTGTGTTTAACAGAGGATTCAAACACTGCTTCTAAGGAACTCTAAGGATAGTGACTATCCAGCCATATAAGGCTAGAGTAAGCTTTCCTTTTCCATTAGATAGGCATGGCCCCTGGTTGAGAATGGGGCCACCCCCTCATTTCAATATTAATCCAGAATTGCTCCTGTCAAAAGGAAATGCAGGGATAAAGACTGGAGCAGAGACTGAAGGAAAATACCTCCAGAGACTGCCCCACCTAGGGATTCATCACATCTGCAGATACCAGGAATTGCTTGCTGACTGGAGCCTGGTATACCTGTTTCCTGAGAGGCTGTGCCAGAGTCTGACCAATACAGATGTGGATGCATGCAGCCAACCATGACACTGAGCCCAGGGACCACAATGGAGGAATTAGGGGAAGTACTGAAGGAGCTAAAGGGGTTAGCAACCCCACAGGAGAACAACAATATCAACCAAACAGACTCCTCCCCCCAGAGCTCCCAGGGACTAAACCACCAACCAAAGAGTACATATGAAATGACCTATGGCTCCAGCTGCACATGTAGCAGAGAATTACTTTATCTGGTATCAATGGGAGGGAAACCCCTTGGTCATGTAGAGGCTTGATGACCCAGCATGCTGGAATGTTAAGATGCTGATGTGGGAGTGGTGGGGGGAGCACGCTCATAGAAGCAGAGTGGAAAAGGGAGCAAATGGAGGTTTAAATGGAAAGGGGGATAACATTTGAAATGCAACTAAATAGAATAACCAATAAAAAAAGGAAGAAAAAGATATATTTTATAAGAAAACAACCTAAGATCAAGAATTGAAAAAAATGGGACCTCATGAAACTGGAAAGTTTCTGTAAGGCAAAGGATGTACCCAGTAGTACAAATCTACAGCCTGCAAAGTGAGTAAAAGTCTTTAGTAACCCCACATCTGATAGAGGGATAATATCCTAAATATATAAAGAACCCATGAAGCTAACCACCAAGAAACCAAACAACCCAATCAAAAAATGGGGTTTAGAAATAAACAAAGAATTGACAACAGAGGAATATCAGTGGCTGAGAATCACATAAAGAAATATTCAAGTGTTTAGTCATCAGGGAAATGCAAATTAAAACATCCCTGAGATTCCACCTCACGCCAGTCAGAATGGCTAAGATTAAATACTCAGGAGACAGCAGATGCTGGTGAGGATGGGGAGAAAGAGGAATATTCCTCCATTGCTGGTGTGATTACAAGCTGTTACAATGACTCTGGAAATCATTTTAGCATTTCCTCAGAAAACTTGACATATTACTACCTGAGGACCCAGCTATACCACTCCTGGGCATATACCCAGAAGATGTTCTAACATGTAATAAGGACACATGCTCCACTATGTTCGTAGCAGCCTTATTTACAACAGCCAGAAGCTGGAAATGACTCAGATGTCTCTCAACAGAGGAATGGATACAGAAACTGTGGTACGTTTACCCAATGGAGTACTACTCAGCTATTAAAAACAATGAATTCATGACATTCTTATGCAAATGAATAGAACTAGAAAATATCATCATGGGTGAGGTAACCCAATCACAAAAGAATACACATGGTATTCATTTACTGATAAGTAGATATTATCAGTACAGAATCTCAGAATACCCAAAATACAATTCACAGACCACATGAAACTCAAGGAGGAAGACCTAAATGTGGATACTTCGGTCCTTCTTAGAAGGGGGATCAAAATACCTATGGGAGGAGATACATAGACAAAGTGGGGAGCAGAAGCTGAAGGAAAGGCCATCCAGAGACTGTCCCAGTTGATGATCCCTCCGATATACAGTTACAAACCCCAGACATTATTGTGGATGTCAACAAGTGCTTGCTGACAGGAGTCTGGCATAGCTGCCTCCTGAGAATCTTTGCCAATGCCTGACAAACACAGAAGCAGATGTTCACAGCCATCCATTGAACTGAGCACAAGGTCCCCAATGGAGGAGCTAGAGAAAGGACCCAAGAAGCTGACTGGGTTTGCACCCCCATAGGTGGAACAACAATATGAACCAAGCAGTACTCCCAGAGTTCTCATGGACTAAATCACCAACCAAAGAGTACACATGGAGGAACCCATGGCTCAAGCCACATATGTAGCAGAGGATGACCTTGTGGGACATCCATGAGAAGAGATGCCCTTAGTTCTGAGAAAGCTTGATGCTCCAGTGTAGGGTAATGCCAGGACAGGAAAGAGGGAGTGGATGGGTCAGTGAGCAGGGGGGAAAGGGAGGGTTGTGATAGGGTGGTTTGGGGAAATAAATGATAAAAGGGCATGCGATTTGAAATGCAAATAAAGAAAATATCTAATAAAACAAATAAATTAATAATAGAAAAACAAAAACAAACACAAACAAACAAACAAACAAATGATCCTGAGATTCCACCTCATACTAATCAGGGTTGTTAAGATCAAAAATTTATGTTACAGCAAATGTGGGTGAGGATGTGGAAAAATGAGAGCACTCTTCTGTTGCTGGTGGAATGGCAAACTGGTAAAATCTATATTCATTAAAAGGGAAAATGATAAGAGAATAAAATATTTTAATATAAACTAGATATAATATATGTTGTATATTTACTATAGATTTATAGGTAATATGTAGATGATATTCTATAAATACCTAAAGTTTGCATCAATAAACTCAAGGATTACCCTTATACTTTATTTCCTATTATTCATATTTGATCTTATTTTTCATATTTCTGCATTTGTCATGTGGAATAGAGATATATGAGTAGATACAGAAATATGAAGAATAAGATATGGGATTGGAGGAGGAGGAAAAAATGAGATAAGGCAAAAGGAATGAATAGAAATGAGAGGAGGAATATTTTAAATCATCAATCAAGATTACCAAACCTTAGTGTATAATAAGCTTAGTCTGCTCTAGTTTTTATCATTATTGTCTTCAGACTTCTGAGATTATCTAAAACTGAGATTTGCATACATGCAATGAAGCCTACATTTGAGGAATGAATCAATGAATTCCTTACTTAATTGAAAACTTTTAATTATTCTCATTTAGACTTTTTTGAACTAATTTTGACACAGAATATATTACTTTCAAATAAAAGAAAAATAACGAGAAACACGAGAAATTTAAACAATTTAAAACATGAACTGTCGTTGGCTTTGCCGTCTTGAGTGTTCTTGAAATCTATCCTTGGCTCCTCTACCTGAAAGTTGTCAAGGGGGACAGTTGTCCTGTATCTTTTTTCTAGCTCTGGACTTCCACATGTCTATGCAGTTTTGCTTCTCCAGCACCATCAGCATACATCTGTGCCTGCAGTATGCAATTAACTGTTATTAATTACTGTAGCTATTGTTGCCTTGTTGAGTCCCACTAAGGCAACACAGATGGTGGCCTCAACTCTTCTGTGACCTTGAATAACTTGAGAGATTGATCTCATCATGAGGCTGCGAAGTTTTATATTACCTCCTGATGCAGTTGAACTCTCCCATATCAGATATCTATCAAAATATCAGCATCTCTACCTTTGAGATTGAGAAAAAGGTTGATTGAGATGTTGAATCAAAATGTAGTTAAACCTATCTGTCTCATGAGCCTGGATGGGAAAACTCTATGTCCTCCATGTCTCAACTCACCTGGTTCTGTCTGTCTGTCTGTCTGTCTGTCTGCCATTCTTTCTTTCTCTCTTACTTTCCCTCATTCACTCCCTTTTTATTTCTTTTCATTCCTCCCTTCTTTATTCTCTTTTTAGAAATTAATTAAATATTTTATTTATTTACATGCCAAATACTGCAAATACTGCCCCTCCCAGTACCCTTTGCAGAGTTCTTTCTCTTTCCCTCACCCCTTTCTCTCTAAAAGGGTGCCTCACTCCCAGGTATCCTCTCACCTGAGGCATCAGTGTCTACAGGATTTGGTACATCCTCCTCCGCTTAAGCCAGACAATGCAATCCTATGCTACATACTTGGTGGGGGTTTTGGACCAGCCTCTATGTGTTCTTTGGTTAGTGGCTCATTATCTGGGATATCAGAGAGGTCCAAGTAAATTGACACTGTTGGTCTTCCTGTGGAGTTGCCATCCCCTTCATTTCCTTCAATCCTTACCATAATTCATCCATAGGGGTCCTTGACTTGTCAGTTAGTTGCTGTGTAGATACACTCAGAAGACAGCCATGTTAGGCTCCTGTCTGAAAACACAACATACCATCATTCATAGTGTCAGGAAATTGGTGTCTGTCATTGGGATGGATTCCAAGTTGAGCTAGTCACAGGTGGTCTGTTTCTTCAGTCTCTGTTCTATTTTTGTCCCTGAATTTCTTTTAGACAGGAGCAAATTTGGGTCAAATTTTTGTAAGTGGGTTGGTGTCCCCATCCCTCTAATTGGAGTCCTCTCTGACTATAGGAGATGGTCTCTTCAGGTTCTATATCTCCACTATTGATACATTTTGGCTAAGGTATCCCACATTGAAGTTTGGAGTCATCCCCATCCCAGATCTCTGGGACTTTTTAGATATTCCTTGCACCCACACCTAGTGGGTACATATTTCTGTTCATTCTCCTAGCCCTCTTGGATTCTCTCTTGATTTTCCCCACACCTGATTTCTTCCCCCATCGCCTCTCCTACCAGGGTCCTCCCTCTGTCCTCCATGAGTTCCAGGGATCTCCCTCTGCCTTTCATGTCTATTTTGTTTCCTCTTCTAAGTGTGATTCAAGCCCCCTTACTTGTACCTTTCTTCTTCTTTAACTTCTTTGGGTCTGTGGAGTGTACTTTTTGGCTAATATATGCTTATCAGTGAGTACACATCATTTATGTCCATTTGGGTCTCAGTTTTCTCACTTAGGATGATATTTTCTAGTTTTATCTATTTGCCTGCAGAATTCATAATGTCCTTATTTTAATAACAGAATAGTATTTCATTGTGTAAATGAACCACATTTTCTGTTTCCATTCTTCTATTGAGGGACATATGAGTTGCTTCCAGTTTCTGTCTGTGAACATAATAGAGCTGTTCTTGTGATATTGTGGAGCATTTTGTAAGGCATATATCAGGAGTAGTATAGCTGGCTCTTCAGGTAGAACTATTTCCAATTTTCTGAGAAATCGACAGATAGATTTCCAGAGTGGTTTTACAAGTTTGGAATCCTGTCAGCAATGAAACACTGTTTCCCTTTCTCTGCATTCTTGTCAGATTATGCTGTTGCTTGAGTTTTTGATCTTAGCCATTTTTATTAGTATAAGGTGGAATCTCAGGGTCATTTTGATTTGAATCTTCCTGATGACTAAGAATATTGAATATTTCTTTAAGTGCTTTTCAGCCATTTGCGATTCTTTTGTTATGAATCCTCTATTTAGCTCTGTATCCCATTTTTTAAATTGGGTTAGATGGCTTTTTGGATTCTAACTTCTTGAGATCTTTTGGATATATCAAATATATTTTGGATATTAATCCTTTGTTGGATGCAAAGTTAGTGAAGAAGTATTCTCAATTCATAGGCTGATGTTTTAGCCTATTGACAGTGTCCTTTGCTTTATAGAAGTCTTTCAGCTTCAAGAGGTACCATTTATCAATTGCTGATTTTAGAGCCTGAGCCACTGGAGTTATGTTCAGAAAATTTTCTCTTGTACTAGTGCTTTGAACGCTATTTTCCACTTTCTCTTCTATCAGTATCAATGTATCCGGTCTTATGTTGAGGTCCTTGATCCACTTGGACTTGAGTTTTGGGTATGGTGATTAAATATGGATCAATTTTCAGGCCAGCAGTTATACCAGCATCATCTGTTGAAGATGCTTTCTTTTTTCCACTGTGTGGTTTTGGTTTTATACAAGAACAAGTGTCCATAGATGTATAGGTTTATTTTTGGGTCTTTGATTCTATCCCATTGATCAAACTTTCGGTCTGTACCAATACTGTACTGTTTCTGTTTGTTTGTTTGTTTTGTTTTGTTTTGTTTTGTTTTTGTTTTTTTAATCACTTTTGATCTATAGTGCAGCTTGAGGTCAGGGATGTTAATTCCTCCAGAAGTTATTTTATTCAGAAATTTTATCCACATAATCCAATATTTAAACAAACAAACAAACAACACATAGATTATCATCTAATAGATGCTGAAACATTCTTTGACAAAATCAAATACCCCTTGATGTTTTAAGCTAAAGAGAGATCTGGCATTCAAGGAACATACCGAAGTGTAATAAAGTCAATATATAGCAAGCCAATAACCAATATCAACTTAAATGGAGAGAAATTTTAATCTACTCCACTAAAATTGGAGACAAAACAAGTCTGCTCACTCTCTCCCTATTTATTCATTATAGGTCTTGAAGTTCTAACTAGAGCAATAAAACCACAAACAGAGAGGTCAAGGGTATTGAAATTGGAGAGGAAATCAAGATATCACTATTCACAGATGATAGGATAGTGTACATAAAAAACCTCCAAAATTCTACCAGAGAAGTTCTACAGCTTATAAACATCTTCAGTAAAGTGGCTGGATATATAATTAAAAAATTCAGTACCCTCTTTTATACAAATGATAAATGGACCAAGAAAGAAGCTAGTGAAATAATACCCTTCAAAATAGCCACAAATAATTCTAAATATCTTAGAGTAACTATAACAAACAAGTGAAATATCTGTATGACAAAAGTTTTAAGTCTCTAAAGAAACAAATCAAAGAAGACCTGGGGAGATGGATCTCATAGATCTCATGGATCTGTAGGACTCACCTAGTGAAAATGTTCATCTTACCCAAAACTATGTACCAATTCAATGCAATTCAAAGCAATGTAAAATATCATATTTTACAGACCTTGAATGAGCAATTCTCAACTTCACATGGATAAACAAAAACTCAGGATAGAGAAAATTCACCACTTTCTCAAACCAAACTCTTTCAAATCTCTGTTTAGTTCTTTGAGATTTCTTTTGCATGTACATTCTAAATTTAGTTTCCAAAATTGGTATTCATGTGAAATATACTCATTTACTGATGAATGAATCCAAATTTCAATCATTAGATTTAAAGAGGTATGGTTAGAGATGTGTATATTCAGATCCTCCCAGACATGTAAAAGACATTTCAATGTTTTATTCTACTTAATGGACACAGAGAAACTTCAGTGAACTCTGCCTTTTTTCTAAATTAAACAGTGATATATGTGAATATGGAATTTACATTGTCATATTTTAATGTAATTTATTAATATACCTAGAAATGTTGTTTTTTAAATTCAGTTTTTCTTGTTAAAATGTTTAAATGAATTAAAACAATTCTCATACAATTTGTTTGATGTATTAAAATGTAAGGACTTGTCACCAGGATTTTTCTCTTTATAATTATGCAAATTATAGTGTCATTTATATCAATTGCTTTGTTTTAAACAAATATCTGAAAATAATTTCACTTCTGTCTTTTACACCCCTGATCATTCAAATGGAAGTCTTCTTATGGAAAGTTTAAATTTGCCAGAGAAAACAGTTTAAATCACTGCTACAATAAATTATCATGCTAGAAAAGAGTACATGAGGGCATATATCATGTTCCTATTAAAGTAGAAATCTCAGTCCATCTAGCCACCCAAGAAGTTTTAATACAATTTGTTTCCTAAATTTATTATATCTGTCAGGGAGGTTTTATCAGGCATGTTCACATTATAAATACACAATTTTCCTTACCAAATATAAAGAAATTTGTTTAAATGATAGATCTCTTATAATTCATCTGAATAAAAACATTTGTACATCTAAATAGAAGAAAATATTTTCTCTGTTACACAATAGAAATGAGGAAGCATATATCTCCTTATTCTGCTCAGTTACAGGAATTAGCAGTCATATTTATAACATGTGCTGAGATACACTGCTTTGGGGATTCTAAGATCAATCCGAGTTATATCATATATTTACTGATTTCTCTTGTGTCATATACTCTGAATGTAATACCCAGGAACCAATGCTCAATAACCATAAACCAGGAAATGGTGTTGATTACAGGATTTCAATGAAGGATGATTGACAAGCATTTTATTTCACTGGTTTTTATGCCATGAGGGCAAACTCTCCCTCTAAATTCTCTCATAAAGCAATGTTGACCCATGTGAAAGCCTTGTGGCCTTCGCCCATACTTCTTTAGTCTTCATCTGTGGAAGACACAAAAGAACAAAAGCTACACTGATTATCAAGCCACATGGAGAGACAAGGGCAGTCATTGTTCTCAGAGAAGATGGTTGTCTGGAAGGAAATGCCAGTGTGAACTCTCAGTGTTTTCTATGCTTTCGACCCATACACAACACAAATATCCCAAGAAAATGGTCTAAGGAGGCATGTTCAGTATATTCTTCATAGATTCGCAACTTGTTTTAGAGATTACATGTGAGAATCCTTATTCTGTTGATGCTTTCGTAGAGATTTTTACCATTTTCTACACTATGTCATCCAGTTTCACAAGAAAAGAACTGTGAAATTGCAAATTCCACCTTCCTTCCTTCCTTCCTTCCTTCCTTCCTTCCTTCCTTCCTTCCTTCCTTCCTTCCTTCCTTCCTCTTCCTTCCTCCCTCCCTCTCTCTCTCTCTCCCCCTCTCTCTTTCTCTCTCTTTCTTTCTTTCTTTCTTTCTTTCTTTCTTTCTTTCTTTCTTTCTTTCTTTCTTTCTTTCTTTCTCTCTTTCTTTCTTTGTTATTTGAGTCTTGAGACTATAAGTGTATAGTTGACAAATTGATGGTGAAATCTTAAGGCTTGTATTCAAGGCAACATGAAAAAAAAGTATGTCACCTGCATCTAGCTACATGCAACTAAGATTTAGTCCCCCATTATTTATTGGAAAAGTCTAAATTACAAGGCTTTAAGGAATGCTATAATTACTATCTACTGGGAAGGCCTAATTAAGGGCAGTGATTAATGCTGTAGCCTGTGTATAACGTACTAGACCTTATTGAAAATATTTATTTGTGAATACTAAGTAAAAATGGATTTTGTCACTGAAACTTCAGAGACTATAGAAATAGCTGTGATAGAGTGTTATTGTAAAGAAAAAAATAAAATTCATGAATTCGCTGATAAAAGCACTCAGAGTCATCCTACACTTGTGTCTTGTATGCAGAATTTTCATCTTCAGCTGCATGCTATTTACATACTCTATTTGCCCTACTTCTTTTTTTTTGTTTTTGTTTTTTTGTTTTTTTTTTTGTTGTTTTGTTTTGTTTTATTAAACTTGTTTTTATTTAAAATTATTTAATTTTGGAAAAACAAATTTTATCCTTTGAAGTGAAATGTCCACTCCATTTCTTTTTCAACATTTATTAGATAATTTCTTCATTTACATTTCAAGTGTTATCCAGAAAGTTCCCTATACCCTCCCTGCTCCCAGCCCTGCTCCCCTACCCACCCGCTCCCACATCTTGGCCCTGGCGTTCCCCTGTATTGGGGCATATAAAGTCTGCATGACCAAGGGGCCTCTCTTCCCAATGATGGCCAACTAGGCCATCCTCTTCGATATATGCAGCTAGAGACATGAGCTCAGGGGTACTAGTTAGTTCATGTTCTTCTTCCACCTATAGGGTTGAAGACCCCTTCAGCTCCTTGGGTACTTTCTCTAGCTCCTTCCTTGGGAACCCTGTGTTCCATCTAATACCTGACTGTAAACTTCTACCTCCATGTTTGCCAGGCATTGGTATAGTCTCCCACGAGACAGNCTTACAGCACAAGCCTTTGCTGTTTTGTTCAGGAATTTTTCCCCAGTGCCCATATCTTCGAGGCTTTTCCCCACTTTCTCCTCTATAAGTTTCAGTGTCTCTGGTTTTATGTGGAGGTCCTTCAACCATTTAGACTTGACCCTAGTACAAGGAGATAAGAATGGATCAATTCCCAGTCTTCTACATGATAGCTGCCAGTCGTGCCAGCACCATTTGTTGAAAAGACTGTCTTTTTTCCATTGGATAGTTTTAGCTCCCTTGTCAAAGATCAGGTGACCATAGGTGTGTGGATTCATTTCTGGGTGAGCTTCTCAGTTACTATTATCCAGGACTCCTTCCCCCTCTGTACCCTTAATATGAATTAGTTTATTATATTGCTAGATGGTTTCTTAATGACAGATTTTTTTATATAACTATAAACACATATAGATGAATAGACACACATGTATCTCCACTTTGACAACATACATAGTTCACTAATTTTCTGTTATTCCTAACATGTAGCAGAATCTGAAAGATCTAAGCCCAACCTTTTGTATTACATATCTAAAATTTGATTCTTACTTGTCCTTCCAACCTACAGTTTTTAGTCATTTTTGTTAATCACTTCAAGATTTCATTTGTTACCTTCCTCAAAAAAAAAAAAAAAAAGTTCCTTTAGGGTGGCATATCAAATTACCACAAATTAAGTGAGCTTAAAGAAACTTAGCTTCTGATTTGGAGAAAGACATTTGAAGAGTCCTCAACAGTGTGCCTATCCCACAGAGGCTAGTGAGAAGGCTGCATTATACTCCATTGTTTTCTGTTGGGTTATTCATCAATCTTATATGATTCTTCATTGTTCCTCTCTTCTGCTGTCACTCCTCTGAATGTCTCTTAGAAAGACATTTATACTTGAATTTATTAAATTGTTTAGATTATTTACATCTAAAAAGGTCTTTCAAGTAACTGAATTTGCACTAGTTCCATGATTTTAATATCGATGTCTTTCTGGGAGTCTTATTTCACTAACCATATCAATAAGACACTACTGAATAATGTTTAACTTATACTGCATCAATGGAAGAATAATAAATTGGAACTAGTTTTGCCTTGTAACAGATCATATTAGCAATCCTGTCTCTTGTCAGAGATAAAACTAGAATGTTGATGAAACAGAAACTGAGAACTAGGATCAAGTTGTGAGGAAGTAGCCATCCATGTAGTCTTTTAAATATACAAGTGTAAATTGTCATACGTGAAACAGGAATCGAGTAAATACACTGAAACTATCTTTCTGAAATCAGAATTAATTTTCTAAAAGGTATAAATGACTCTCATGAGGTTACAGGATGCAAAATTTAAAAGAGATAAAGATGAAATATGAATATATATGGTATCTGTCTCCAACAAACAGAGATAGTCAAGTGTACAGGGGAATCTCCAACAAATGCTTAAGTGTACTGTGAATATGGAGACAGGCATTTGTCTGACTGACATCACATCGCTATGCACTTCCAAGGTTTATATCTGATATTGTCTGCTACATGTGTCAGAAGTGTCTAACTAATTAAGAACTATAAATATGAGATAGTTCTCAGTTTGGGACATTGAACATTTATTCCCATTTGGTATTATCCAATTTTTAATTATAATAAGAAGCAATATTAGAGAATAAATGAAGCTTTGATTCTGCAAGTGCTGTTCTTTGGTCACTTTTTGAAGAAAAATTACTTTAATGATGGTTTTATACATTTCTGTATTTTTCCCCCAGGGGTGACATAAATTAAACACAAGTAATTTTGTTTCTTAATCTTTCCTTCAGAGATTTCCATTTAACACTAATAACATATTTTTTTATATATGTAAAGGTATGTATATATGATTTTACATATATACAGATTTGTGTGTGTGTGTGTATGTGTATATAACAGATGTAACCCTGTGTAATGAATGTCAGTAATAGTTTAATAGACAATTTATTTAAAACAATTTCCTGTATGCTAATCCATTCATTTTTTTTTTTAGATTAGATTATTTTTTTTTCTACATGTAAAACTTAAGAGTGGTTCCTGATTAATTTTTTTGGCCATGAGAGAAATAAGAATCTTAGAGGGTTATAGGAAGTTATCAAACTGTATTTTCATGGGAGACATGATTTTCAATGTACAGGTAACATAAGAGCAATCTGTGTTTAAAAATGTTACTAGCTTGATAAGTGATAATTTGGTTAAACATGGGGAACAGCTGAGTGGTTCTATATCCTATGATATTTTCATGTAGTTCAGAGGCATAAAGGGATATTCAGACACCTATTGGCTGTGGGAGTGAAGAGTACTTCTATCTTTGTTCGGCTTCTGCTATTACAGGGTTTTCAGAATACTCCGCGTGAATGCCTTGGAAAAGTGTTATTTTGGCTTTTCATCCAACAGTTTCAAATAGATAATGTACGGCTGTGAGAATAGCACATTAGTATTCAAATTATCCATCAAATTATTTTTTAATATATCAAGAATTTTAGCTCTGTGAATTATCTTGTATCTTTGGAGTGATGGGCACGTTGATTTTAATGAGTAATTTAAGAAACAATCTTCTTGAGCTCATCGTGGGAGGTAATTTCATCAGCTTCATAGCAGCTCTTATTTGATAAAGATTATTCTGGTCCCTCTGAAAATGACCAATTAAATCAAGGGGATGGTGTTCAATCTCATGTTTATTTTAAGGAATAGCAATGAAATAAGAAGCAGTCTTGAATTTTCGTTTAAATATTAAATAGTTATTATTTTGTTGGTCTGCTATATCCAAAGGCTGTCTCTTTCCCTCTGACCTGCTTCAGATCTGACAGGTAAATATGGATAAAATTTCTGGCAAAATAAAAATGATAGCCATATTCTCTTGGAATAACCAGCTCTTCCTCCAAGGTAGCATTGGGAACATCTTGATTAGGTTTGTTTCAATATGTCCTTTTGAAGAGTTGAATAAACAACACTGATATGAGCTACACTACAACTCCTGGAATGCTCTAAAGTGTCTTTAAGAAGTTAGCAAACTTCTCAAAGGAAACTAAGTACAGGAATAAGTACCAAAGTTATAGGAACCAATATCCATGTTTAGATCCTTTTCCTTCAACTGCCAGACATAGCAAGAAGTTACTGAAATAAAGCTCAATTGAGGTTTGTTCTTGAGGTCTTCCACAGACCTCTTGGCATCTTGGAAGGGCCTTTTGTGTGCGTGTGTAACTGATATGTGCTTGCTTAGAACCTTGTTCTACTACCACAGCAGACATGATTTCTTTCTACCTCTATTGTTTGCTTTCCATACTTAAAGACTGCTGAGGTTCCCCTGTCCAACATCCCTCGGAGGTTCATTACTGCATTCCACAAGATATTGGATACCTTTTAGTGAACAAGAATTTAGAGAGCCTTCTAGGCTATGCCAAGTGGGTTCCTTATTTTTATTTGATTCATACCTTATTTTTATTTGATTCAAATGCGTCGCTTTTTTCCAATTTTATATTAGATATTTTCTTTATTTACATTTCAAATGCTATCCCGAAAGTCTCCTATACCCTCCCCCCCACCTGCTCCCCTACTTACTCACTCCCACTTCTTGGCCCTGGCGTTCCCCTGTACTGGGAAACATAAAGTTTGCAAGACCAAGGGGCCTCTCTTCCCAATGATGGCCTACTAGGCCATCTTCTGCTACATATGCAGCTAAATTTACCAATCTCTGTATTGTGTTTAGAAACATCAACTACGTAGGCTCACTATTGTGAGGATTAGAAAAAAATGTATTCTGGAACTTGAATTTATTGAAACTGCTATTATTAGCACTGCATACTAGAAAGTGACAACCTATTTTAACAGGGGAATAAATACTCATTTTTATTTTCTGTTCTATTGTGTGCTTGAAACATATAAATACTTCATTTTATCCCCTGGGTAACTCTGAAGATTAATCACTGCTGTGCTCTTGAATTAATTTGCTCTCTCACATTTAACTTTGAATATGAAAAAGAGAAGAAGTAACATCTGAGCACAATAAGGTTTAGGGTAGTATCTTTGGACATTGAAAATGATTGAACTCTGAAGACACATGGTTTTTCCAGAAACAATAGAACAATCATCAGAGAAAGTATGCTCACAAGGGGTCATCGAAAGAAGACTTGCAACTCCAGTAGACATATTCATGTATATCTTTTCTGTCTTTGTGAGAAATTGTTTATATCTGCCTAGAATGGGTCTAGACTTTGAGACAGGAAGTAATGAAGGAAGGTTAGAATTATTTTAAAGATTTACTTCATTTTAAATTGTTTGTCTGTTTGTGTTTATGTGTTTGTGTGAATTTGTGTGTGAGTGTGTGTGTGTGTGTGTGTGTGTGTGAAGATACCTAAAGAGTCCATATTTGCTTGAACTCCACTTGTTACAAGCAGTAGTGAGCCACCTGAAATGGGTGTTGAGAATAGAACTTGAACTGGACCCTTTAAAGTAGCACAGAATTTCTGTGAATGTTTTAGACTTTTCTAGAGTCCTGTCTATCTAGGGAATCACAGATTACCATAAGTTCAAGAAATCTAATTGTTTTCTTCTTTATGCTTACAACTGGCAATTCAATGTCTTCTGGGAGAGACTTCTGTCAATTTTGCTCCTAATTGGTAAACTAGAGTAGCGACATATTCATGGATATTTTTTCTGTCTTTGTGAGAAATTCTCTATATCTGCCTAGAATGGGTCTAGACATTGAGCAAGGAGTAATGAAGGAAGGTTAGAATTATATGTATACTTGAGAGGCACCTTGGGAGAAGTATAAAAGTAACAGGAGACTCTCCCGGGACAATTATGCTATTCTCAATACTGAATTACCACTTTTCATTATGTTTTCTCTTAATAACATTTATTTTTATCTTATGTGCATCGATATTTTGCCTTCAAGTACATCTTGTGAAGGTGTTATTTGCCTGGAATTGGAGCTACAGAGAGTTCTGAGCTGTCATTTGGATCCTGGGAACTGAAGCTAGGTTCTCTGGAAGAACAGCTAGAGTTCTTAACCACTGAGCCATTCTTCCAGCCGCTTCTTTTATTTGTTTCAAAAATAGCATGTCTTCTTGTTTAATAGACCACTATTATTTGTAAAAATACAGATCCCATGACCTTGTTTATATCTCTGTTCTTTGGATTATTCTAGTAATATTACAGGACAGAAAACTGATGACCTCACTCCTGCAACAGTTTTGACTGTACAGCCATTTCCCATTGGTTGAAAATTAATCAGTGGTAAGTCAAAACTTATGGAGAGTGATAAGCAGAGATCAGAGAATATCATAGGTAATCAATAAGATTGGGTGTGCACCTTTGTGACCAACTCTGACCTCATCTCGATTTTATAATTTTAGATTCTTAATGATGTAATAATTCTCAATCAGCATACCAGGCTGAGTTCAAACTCAGGGTAAAGACATAAAACTCATAATGTCTTTTTTTTCTTTCTTTCAGTGTTTTAATGCTGTGACCATTAAGTAAAAAGTATTTAATTTTTTCCATGCTCATGCCTTGTGAGTGACATGAATGCCATATGTAATCACTTTTAACTCTGCGGAGCACGCAGCACATTAAACTTTGATCCTTTCCTACTGGATTTGCTGCAACAGTAGAATGGTCACAATTTCTTCAAACCAGTGTTGATTGCACCAAAACTGCTGCAACTGAAAAGACCCTGGGAAATGCCTTCCGTTACTCCTGTGAGATGTGACAGTGACTATTAACATTTTTAATTGCCCCTTTATGAGGGCCTCTCACTGTTAGCCTCAGCCCACATGCTGCTCTTGGTTTCTACAATCTGATTTTTCACCTTATAAACAAGTTGTCCTTTCTGGTGTGTGTGTGTTTGAAGGGGGGGAGTCTTATTTAAGAAAAAGAACCTGTGGAAAATTCCTGTCACTTTAAAATTTTCTATCTGATTTATATTGTTATCTTGATTTTTCTATATTTCTGCAGATAATAGATGGATAGGAATAGGATAATAGGATTTTAAACACAAATATAAAAACATATCAGATTCTCCAGGGTGCATTACTTGTGTCCCAGACTGGCATAAGAAGATGAAGAACGTTCAGATTTCTAGGAGTCATTTCTATTTGATCCTGGTTCAATTGTTTTGTTTTGTTTTCTTTGTTTGTTTGTTTGTTTTGTTTTTTAACTTATTTGAATGAAATGTCTGAATGGATCACAGATTCCCAGTTTCTATTATTACAATTTGATTTCAACCTGCATTCATTGATAGTTTTCAGTGAGAAACTATGCTCCCTTCTCTTACATAAACTCTTAGGGAGTTATAGAGATATCACAATTAGAAATATTTCCAGTGCTGGCAAAATTAATCAAGAATTAAAGACATTTGTTTAAGTGTCTGACTACTGAGTTCAAATCCCCACGATGCACAAATTAGAGAGAACCAGCTTCTACCAGCTGCCCCCTGACTTTCATAAGTACATGATGATGTGCATGCACACAGATACACAGATACACACAGAGATACACACATATACTATAACTAAATATTGGTAATATATTTTTTAAAATGCTCTAGTGGGTCCTACATATTAAGAATACATGGAAATAGAATGTAAACTTCTAGCGAAGGAAGATTTCAGTGGTGGGGAGAGGAAAATGAGAGAAAAGAAGAGAGTGGGAACCATTAAAACTCATTATATAAGTTGTTGTGTCTAGCTTTACTGTTGCTATGATGAAACACTCTGTCTAAACACAGCTTTGGAGAGGAAAACATTGTTACAGCTCACATTTCCAGGTTACCATCCTTCATGAGGGAAGACAGGGTAGGAACTTGGTCATAACTAAAGCCAAACCATGGAGTAGTAGAGCTTGAAGTCTCCCTAACTGGGTCACATTTAGTGAACCTTCTTATTCATCCTTACGCCTAAGGGCGGTGTTGCACACAGTGAGCTTTGCCTTCCCACATTAATTATCAGTCAAAACAATATCTCACAGACATAACTGCAAGTCAGCCCCACCCACTCAACTTCTCAATTAACATTCTTTATTTTCAGATGGCTCTACATTGTTTCTATCAAGTTAATAATAAATCTGTCTAGATCTGTCATGCATGAAAATATCCAGAGGTAATAAAACAAACAAATAAATATATAAAGTAGAACTAAAATATTGTATAGCTAAATGTCATGAAGTATGTCAGACTTTGGAGTTTAGTAAATTTAAGACTCTCAGTAGTTTAATATGTGTGTAGGTATGGTTCAAAAATATACTTCTTAAGAAAAATGAGAGCAGAACTCATTGTAAAAGTTATTGATGTAATTAAAGAGCAGATACTCAAAATTAGTTAATAAGCAAATGAGAGATGTTATGCAAATGTGCACAGTTGGCAAAACATGAACAACCAATGGAAGAACTCGGATCACATAATGGTCGCCTTCTATCTACAATGTCTCATGATCATTTCTGAAAATATCATTTTGACCTTTAGAACTTATTTTTACTCAGTTCAAACACAGTAAAAGCTATATCTATTTGTTTTGGGGAGAAAACTGAGATTGGCATGTCATATGTATGTAAGGGGCACAGGGGTCTTGGTGCTTGCATATGCACTAGAAGAACCTGAAATGTGAGGAATAAAGGGTTGATTCATCAAGAAAAGGAATGGAAAAGACCTTTTTTGCCCAGACTCTGGAGCAGACATGCTTTCTAGCCTGGTGATCTTTGTGCAATCTGTGCTTCTAAAGATTTTCTAGCAAAGGACCATTCTGCACAACGTTCTCATTTAGGATGGGGGATGTTGGCTTGCTTGCTTGTTTTTTATTCAGTTTCCAGAATGTATCTTTAGGGGATGTCACAGGTAAATTGCAGAGTTTTCTAAGTAATCACGACTTATTTGTATTTAGCTTACAATGTTCCTTAAAGATATTTAAGTTTGTTTTTCTTTCAATATGCCTAAAATAAACCACTCACAGTCAGACACCTGTGTCTTGAACCAACAGTGGCTATTGAGTCATGTTGTGATGAGTTAATCTGTCTCCCACACTCATTGCTATGCTTTCTGTGAAGTTGGTTGAGGCCCCAGTACATGTATATATGCATGCAGGAGCACCTGTACATGTGCCAACATGCACACACAAGCTGTCTTTATGTTTACATACATAGGTATGGGCATTTCTCCATTTTTGGTACAATTAAATTCCAGTTGGCCCTTCATAAGACGAGAATAATTCAGCCAAAATATATTGAATAATTTAATTGAATTTGTAAGGAACTACATGGGAGAGAGGATAGGGAGGGATATGAGAGTATTTCAGAACCTGGTTGTGGGAGGGACAGGAGAGATGGCCAGATAGCCATGAGAATGAATGGAAATCTGCAACTGATGGGGGTGGAGTATTGAGGTCAAACCCAGGACAAGACCTGGATGAAAGGAGGCACCCGAGAATCAAGTGAGCTGGGACTCACAGCATTAGTTATAGTACCTAAAGAGGTCACCTTCTGTAGCCAGGCAGCAACTCCAATAGAGTGATAGGGACACCAACCCACCCACAAATGTTTCAACTCCAAATTTATCCTGTATACAGTAAATGCAAGGATGACGATGGAGCAGAGAATTAGGAAATGGACAACCAATAACCAACCCAACTTCAGGTACATCCAAATGGCAAGCACCAATCACAAACACTATTATTGATTCTCTGTTATGCTTACACACAGGAGCCTAGCATGGCTATCCTCTGAAATGCTGAACCGAGCATCTCACTGAAACAGATGCAGACATCTGTAGCCAAACAGTGTATGGAGCTTGGGGACTCTTATGGAAGAATAGGCAGAAGGATTGCACACCAGAAGGCATAGGAATTCCACAGGAATACCAACAGTGTAAACTAACCTGGACCCTTATGACTCTCAGAAACTGAACTTACAGCCATAGAACACACAGCAGCTGGACCTAGGCCTTCCTGCTCATATCTAACAGATGCACAACATGGCCTTCATGTGGATTACAAACAACTAGATGAGTGACTATTCCAAAAACTGTTGTCTATAAGTGGGATATGTTTAGTTGGAAATCTACACGTAAACATTAAAAGAAACTGAGTAATTAAAAAGTGGTCATTTTTAATTGTGGTAGGTTCACATGATACACTTCATATCTCCTGCAGCATTAAATACGGTTATGAAAGTGGCAAGCAAAGTGGTAGTAAAGGCATACTTTTGTATCAGTTTAATAATCATTTAGAAACAGACGGATATGTATAAATGTGAGTGTAAATGCATACACATGTATGTGCTCACACATACACACAGTCAAGTAGTGGTAGAAATTGTTTTCTGAAAAACAATAGTTTCTCACACCTCCTTCCCTACTATGATAGGATGTAATCTCCAGAAACAACCATTTTTAATTATTCTGTTTATTTTAATATCTACATGTAGATTTCCAACTAGTTTAAAGTCTTGTATACACTTCTCATTCTCCTTCATATAGTTTATGACTACATTTGTGTCTTGCATAACTGATGCAAATCAAGAACCTTTTGACCTCTTAAGAATCTTCTTGAATTATATAGTCTCTCACTGAAAGATGTGAGATAGTGAACTTCCTTTCCATTCCGCCCACTCCCAATAGTCTTTCCCTAAGTTTTTCTATATGGACATGATAGCCACTCTACACTGGATCCCTCTCCTGGCTTGTTTCATTTGATTTATTGCTTTAATCCAATAGCTCTTAATCTTTTCCTTCCCACCTATCTGGGATATAAGGTATTCAAATACAAATACTATGTATGCCTTCATGTTTGATCATTGCTAAATGACACTAACCAATAGAGAAGAAATGCAAGATTTGGGGGAATATTGCTGGACAATAGCTCTGGGGGATAGGAAAGCTATAACCTTGTAAAATTAATGGTCATTAAAGTTACCCTGGATTATACCTGATGGACAGAGGTGCAGAGACCAACAACCAAACACTAAATAGAGCTAGGGGAAGCCTACAGAAGAGGGAGAGGAAGAACTTCAGAAACCAGAGGTGTCTAGGACCCTATGAAAACAGTGCCCACAGAATTAACTATGCAGGGAACATAAGGCCACACAGAGACTGAAGTAAAAGTCACAGAGCCTGTATGTGTCTGGGCTGGGTCCTTGTCATATACATTATGGTTATGTAGCTGAGTGTGCTTGTGGGACTCATGACAGTGGGAGCAGAGCATGTCTCTGACCCTTTTGCATGCTTCTGTGACTCTTCCTTCTACTGGGTTGCCTTCTCATCTAATCTTGATATAAGGGCCTGTCTGTGCCTTGTCTTATTGCAATTTGCTATGCCATATTAGGTTGATATCCTTGTGAAGCCCACTCATCTTTACTTTTTATGTGAAACAAAAGAGAAATGGACCTGGGGGAGATGGAAGGTGGGTTGGAAGACTCAGAAGCATATATTGGAAAGTTCAGGAGGGATGTAATATACTAGAGAAGGATAAGAAAATAATTTTTCCCTGGATCAATGGCTTCCATTATTTTTTTCTGCAAAACTCAAGAGATGAATGGTGAATATTTATAAAGGAGTTTATACAGGTTCATAGGTAAAAGCTGAAGATATGGGAAGCAGACAGAACTCCTGTATGGCAAGAGCTTGTGTCAAGAAAAAGGGGTCATTGTTTGGGCTTAGCAAGGAGTTTCTGAGTTAAGGCATGCAGGTGAGGGTGGCCTGGACAGTTCAGTTGGCTCTGCCAAAAGGAGTCTTACTATATATGTCTTACTATCCCAGGTATCTGGAATGGAATATGGGTTACACTCTCTTAAATGTAGCTTTCAAATAGCTGTGTCAAATATGAGAAAAGATAAGAAGATAAGAAGAAAGATAACATTTCAGGAGCCAAAGCTTTCAAATTATTTTGGCTTTTTAGCCTCAAGTCAGGAGAGAACCAATAATAAAAGTCAGGTTTCTACCCTTAAACTGACTGGCTAATTTATTTCTACTGTTCTCATTAAAACAAAGAAAGAAGGAAAGAAAGGATGAAAGAAAAGAAGGAAGGATGGAAGGAAAGAAGGAAGGAAGGAAGGAAGATGCACAAACAAACAAAAAGTCAAACAGACAGACAAACAGACAAAGAACTGCAATTATGTGATTGTAACAGTTTTATAAAGAAAGGGTTATTTCACACCTATGTTATGAGTTGATCTTTCTTAGGTGGGTGGCTACAGACTGCAAGCTACTTTTACAGAATTTTCTGCCTCTGCCAAGTGGCCAACTATGATGACACTTAAAGAAACATCACATTTGGAAATTATTGTTGCTGCTATACTTTTCCACCATCTTCCCTGTTAGGGAAATGTTTAGGGTCATTTTGTTTTGTTTTTAATTGCTATTGCAATAAAAACTATCATTAAATAATCATGAGAAATATATACTTTTATACCAGAACAGAAAATTATAAATTATTCTCCAGATATTAAAATATGCTGTATGAGGATGGAGAGATGGTTCAACGGTTAAGAGGACTGTCTGCTTTTCCAGAGGACTGGTTTTGATTCCCAGCACGGCATAGCAGTCATCTGTAAATTCAGCTTCTGGGGATCCTTTGCCTTCTGGCCTACACAAGTATTTCATTTATATGTTACCCAGGCTTGTACACAGGCAAATTCTCATGTAAGGAAAATAAAATTTACCCTAAAAATGATACATTCTACAGTGTTCTCAGGAAATCAGTAAAAATATTATTGCCATTTTTGTTGGTTTAAAAATGAACTGTAAAAAAAAAGTTTTAAGAATAAATTTATTAAAAAATCAAGAAATCTTTATGCCAAGAATCTTTCAAATATCTTTTTTGTTGATTCCTATGGCCACTTAGAGTTTATGTATACAATTTATAATTATTTTGATTCAAAAATAATGTTCCTTATATTGGTATTTTGGAAAATGATATCATTGGTTATTAAAATAAATATAATTATACACCTTACTGTTAAAATATATTGGATTGCTTGTGTTGTTACAGTTGTTCACCTACTACTAGATTAATGTATTGTTTCATTTTAAAGTAAATCTACATATAAGCATATTCAATTGAAATTATTAGTGTTTTATAAGTTCTTGAAAACGTATTACTTTTATGCTCTAATTCCTGAAGGGCATAAAGAACTTTAGTCTGTTTTATCTTAGAATATACATTGTACATACATTATAGTAAATGATGGTGTTGGAATTTAACTACATAGAAATATGTGTTGTTAGGTATATAATTTGTATTTATTTCTACTGTGATTATTTTATCTTAATAACTTCTTAAAATAATTTGTTCAAAATATTATAATATATAAAAACTTTAAAATTTAAGTACCTAAGATTTAAAATATTGTTCAGCCAGGCGTGGTGGCACACGCATTTAATCCCAGCACTCGGAAGGCAGAGGCAGGCAGATTTCTGAGTTCAAGGCCAGCCTGATCTACAAAGTGAGTTCCAGGATAGCCAGTGCTATACAGAAAAAACAAACAAACAAACAAACAAACAAACAAACAAAATACAAACAAAAAAAACTTGTCTTGAAAACCAAAAACAGAAAACAAAACAAAACAAAAACAAAACAAAAACAAAAACAAAATATTGTTTAAGTTCAAACCTACAAATTAGGAATGTTTTAAAAATCTACTTTATAAAAACAATTCTGATTTTTCCATTCTTTTTGCTAGTCAATTTTGTTAGTGTTACTTTCCTTTTCTACTTTTAAAAACTAAAGTACACATAAGCTTATGTGCACCCTCCTTGTAGGTGTCCTGTTATTCACACTCTCATTTTCTTTATTTTTTAAATGTAATATGTGTTGGAAATTATTCATAGCAATCTATATAAGTCACCTCTTTCCCTGAGTTCAGCTCAACACTTAACTGTGTGAATGTGCCTATGCACTGAATAACTTAGAAACTTTAATTTCCTTTCTAAAAAAAATAATTTAGAAATCAGACAATTACAAACAATAATAAAGCAACCAATAAATTATGTAAAAGAAGAACATCTTGACCAAAGACTTCATTAGTCCAAGAAGGTAACATATAGAGAACTGAGTCAGGATAATGGAAGCCAAATTTTATTTCTATTGCTCTGTAAAAAGGACAAAGATTTTCCCTCAACTGGAGGGAATAAAAAGAACGACACATGTTTACTAATGTGCTCACCATATTTAAAGGGATAAGTGTTGATCAGTTTGCTTAATTGCCAATATACCCCATTAATTAAGTTTAATTTGTGAATCAAATTGGCTAATTAGAAGTTTATTATAAGAATAGATAGCATCCTTCAATATTGTCTACTATAATTATGTCAATATTTATAACATATGATAGATAAATTGAAGTTCAGATTTAGAAATCTCCTGCTGGTGTTTAAAAAAAAAAAGGTCATTTATGGATTTTTAACTTACCATTGCATCAAATAGATGGACAGATTCTGCTCTAAAATATTTTCTTAGTAATGCATGTTGCTAAGAAAAGATGCAGTTAGAGCAAAAAAGGTGCCTTTTCTATTTTCTAATTTCATGATTTATATTTATAGGTATACCCATGGGTGTAAACTAGCTATCAGGTTGTGTGAAGCTGGCAAAACTTAACATATACATACAAGTTATCAGACATGGGTTTATTATTTATTTAGAGACAGCCAAGAAGGTGATCCAATCCCCTTCAACTTAGAAAACCTACCAGGATGGGTGAGACACATGTACTACTCACACTCCAATAGTGGGATCACAGAAAATAAAACACATCAGGGGCAATGATCATCACAGCCCTAGACGGGTCAGAAAATGAGATTGGGCACTTATAGTATCTTTTACTTTTTCAGGATACTACACTCTCAACAGCTCTTCAGTTACTTCATATGTCCCAAGGGTGGGAAACGGAAATGAAGGAGATCTTATTCCATTAAATTTCAAGTAGACTAGACCAAAACACTCTTCTTTGTCCGTAAGTTTCTTCTTTCTCCTAATGTTATCATTCGTTAAGGCTCCATGTTCTCTCTGTTTTTGAAATGCATTTCTGTGCCATTCTGGTTCTATGATGCATTGGAAGCATTGCACTTTTAGTTATAAATATTTGGCTTTAAAAACATTTTTTTTTAATTCTTTCAACAGTCTCATCAGCAGAACGCTAGTGGTTATTTATATTTCAGTGCAGAAAACATGTTACTGTTTAAAATTCTTTTCATTACCGAAAGAGCGAATGAAAACTTAGAACAAATATTAAATCCACATAAGAAAAAAACATGTACTTAAACCATATTTAGTTGCTACAAATCCATAAGCAATGGCCCAATAGAAAAACATCAAAGAATATATAAAACTTCTTAGTGGGCAAACCTCATTTGTCTCTCAAGTACATGGAAAAGCATTCAACTTCACAAATTTCCAAGAAGAAAAATTTAGACATGAGCCCTTGATTCATGTCAAAACATTAATATCATTCAAATGGATGAGAAGACACTCAGAAAAGTTTTGAAATTTTGACTATGAGGCTAAGCGGGATTGTTTGTTAGCAAGATGATTCTAAATTGGTATTTACAAGAACATTTTAAAATCCTGAATACTATTAATCTTCAGCAGATAATTATCTTAGTTAAAAGACCTGAAGCAAAAATAACTGGCATTAGAAAAAAAAAAAATACCCATGAAACGAAACAGTTAAAATTGCCTTCCATGGCTCACTTCCCGAATTTCAAAACTCATATCATTTTCAGTTCTTATGTATATTGGATATAATTATCTGATTCTAATAACAGAATTAAACCAAAGTATTGGCTTTGGGTTCCGAAATTAGATTTTGAAAAACTGTGTCTTCCTCTCTTTCCACACTTTTCCTCTGGCTCTCTCCCTGTCGCGCTCAGCTAAAGCAAGAGAAGCATCATGTTTCTCAGAGGCAAGGAACTGAAGGTAACAGCAAGCAGACAGCCAACCACTTGAGCTCTCAGCCTAATAACTCACGGAGAGTAAATGCCATTGAAAATGACTCAGAAAGCATGTACAAAATCGTCCTTGAGTTAGCTTCTCTGTGACTGAGGCCCAGTTTTTGAGTGCCACCCCAACTGGCAGAGTTTATACTCCATACTAAAATTCCTGAAATTTATAATGATACAAAGGATCCATACAAAGTAACACATGTTGGGCACCTCAAGCAACCAATTATAATATAGGAATAGGTAATTAACAAACTGATAGAATTATCTGGCAGGAAAACATTCATAAGTAATTATAAGGGAAAGCATTATTAGAGTTTAGTCATGAGCACACATACACAGAGAGAGAGAGAGAGAGAGAGAGAGAGAGAGAGAGAGAGAGAGAGAGAGGAGAAAGAAAGAGAAGGGAGAGAGAGAGAGAGAGGAGAAAGAAAGAGAAGGGAGAGAGAGAGAGAGAGAGAGAGAGAGAGAGAGAGAGAGGAGACAGACTTATACAAACACATGCTTCAAAAACATCTACAGGAAAATTATAATGGCTATTACTATTTGCACTATAATGAAACAGCTAACTTAAAATTTCTTTTAAGGTACTTTTGTCTCTCTTCTTTTAATAATGAATTTATTTACATTGCTACAGTAAAAGAAGGCAAGATAGCATCAAGTAAACCTTCTGGAATCCATTTCAGCACTTAGAACATATTTGGAAATTGATAAGTTTAGGGTGTTGGTTTTTTGTTTGTTTGTTTGTTTGTTTTGTTTTTTGTTTTTGCACAATTAACACACATTTCCAGCAGTTGTTTTTAGGGAAGTGTAGCTTTAGACAGTGGAGCTTTAGACAGTTCTCCTAGAGCGCCTCTCATTTGTTTATGTTGGATCGGTGCTTGGTGGTTCACATTTTAACTTTAAATTTTGTTGCCAGGGTCCAAGCCAAGGAAGCATTTGCATCTCTACCAAGGCAACAGTAGCAGAAACAGTTGCCCATAGAATGTCTCACTGTGATTTAGGTAATGATAAAGCACATCATCCCAAGAGGGAAATGATCCCTGTAAGCCCTAAAGATGAAAGTATGCAAAGGGAGTTCATCAAAGGGTAGGCACAGCCAGCACTCTTGCACAGTGGTTGCTCCTCTGAAACCGAAAGGGCACTTACCAATGCTGATTGGTGTAATATGCCAAAGCTATTTCATGTTTTAGTTACATTCAGCTTCGTTAAAGGTCTGTGTTATGAATCATTTGCTGCACTGTAGGCATACTAGCTTGAGACTAGGGAAGAGACAACATACCTTGGAGGTGATGCTTAACTTAGACAATTCATCTTTTTTTAAATATGTCTAATAATGCAGAAGCCAGCCAAAATGAATTACATAGCCTTATGCATTGGTTAAACTGCAGACTAATTTGTGCCTGGCTTTCACTCCTGTGGATCATGTCTTTTCCAGCTTCTTTCCTTGGTGAATTTGAGTGTGGCATGCTGGTAGACATGCTGGGAAAAGGAAGGACACGGCTATGTAGATGTTATTAGCATAAAAGCTCAACAATTGTTCCTTCTGAAGATTTAATAAAGAAAAACCTGATTGAATAAAGAATTTAAAATAAAGGAAGGCAATGGAGTTTACTAGCTATAGTTTTTTGCTTCCAAGTTAGGGGCCATGGATTATGTAAAGAAAATATGTAATACATCTTTTTTTTTTTTAATTTTGGTTTTTATTTATTTATTTATTTGTTATTTTTGTTTTGGTTTGATTTTGTATTGAGACAACGGCAGGCTATGTAATTCACATTAGCATTGAAAGAGTAATTCTCCTGCATCATCCTCTTATGTGCTAAAGTATG
The DNA here is from genome assembly GCA_902729485.2 of Mus minutoides. NCBI lineage: Eukaryota > Metazoa > Chordata > Mammalia > Rodentia > Muridae > Mus > Mus minutoides. The sequence goes on from LR750754.1 coordinate 281,570, forward strand.
CACTTGTAACACGGCCTAGCTCTGTATAGTGCATTTAAAAGTAGCACAGTAAGCCGCATATCATAGTACTCAATGAGACATAATGATATGTGCATCTATTTACCTATCTGTCTTACACAGAACTTACACCTTTTCATCGTGGTACTGATTAATTTAGCTTCTTTCTCCAATACTTCTAATACTTATTGAAACACCCACCAACTGCCTACCACCAAGTCACAAGCTGAAATTGCTTCCTCACAACTGACTATACTTACTGTAATTATATAGCTTAATGTGTCTTTAAACATTGTAAATTGTTTTCATTCTGATTTCAAAGATTCTGTTTGTGAGATGTGCGTCTGAGTGGATTTGTTTATGGGGGTTTCTTGGCATTGGTTTTGCATTCCAGCTATGTTCTCGGGACTTTAGCAAGCTAAACTGCCAAATTTCTTGCCTCTAAAATAACATAGAACATTTGAAATATGTATCTTCTATACTATTTATGAGTCCCTGCTAACAAAGCTCCCTGACTTGAAAAGTTGCCAGCAGCAATTTTACAGTTTCTTTATAAGATCTTCCCCTGATAACTACTAAATAAAGCCTAGGAAAATAATGAAGGTGCCTGTTATTCTCTTTTCTACCATGACATACAATGAATCACAGGAGAGGAGGAATCTGCATTTGGAGAACCCCCTGATGGTTCGCGTCCTTTATCTTTGTATTTGTTCCAGGGCATAACACAAGCAGACATTTTTAAAGTATCCACTCCTGGATGTTTTGTCTGAAGACGATCTAGCATTTTAATAAAATCTATCTTTTGTGAGGAGGCAATCTTTTTTTCTTTTTTTTTTTTTTTTTGAGCTGAATCATGAATGAGCCAGAGATCTGAGTTTTATATTGTCCACATGTATGTGGATAACAGAAATTTTGCACACTGATACAAGCTTTTTTTTTTTTTTTTTTCTGTGTTTCACAAAAATCCCAGTTCATATCATTGAGAGACATAGAAAGGAAAGACCACCCTGGCTGACTTAGCCCTAATGCTGAAAGAGCAGGATGTAGGAGAGACACCTGGGAGTCACTGACACTTTCCTGTGTGGAGGAGGCACACATGGTTTGGGAAGAACACTGGTCTGGCACAGAGCGCCTGGCCTCCCAGCCGAGCTCAGCTATTTCCACCTTCCAGCAGGTCTGCTATCAAGACACCTATGCTTTCTTTTCACAACGTAAAATAAAGAAGCAGGCAAGATTTTAGTTTCAGCCCCCTAAGCTCACCCCTGTGTTTTGTTAAAGCCACACTATTGGTCTCAGTCTTTATTTTAGAAGATGCTGAACAGCTAGCTCACTGCTTGATCCTTTCTTACAGGAAGTCAGATAAGCTTTGCAGGGCATCTCAAAGGCAGCTTTTGTGGCAGAAACTCCCAGGCAGTTTCAGGTTCTTGGCAGGTTTCTGTTGGCAACCTTACAGATCTCCCCTCCTCTCTTGGCATTGCACTGCATTTACAGCAAGTCTTGGTAGGCACTTAATTGCCTATCATATCACTTTTATATGTTCCTGTGGGATTACTGAGAGGTAATATATGCTCAGTGTGCGTAAGGTCTCTCCCACAGCATGGCATACTTACTAATCCATAAGTGCATGTCAATAGTCACTATGCTCTCATCACTTGGACCATATCAGATCTACTATCTCACTGGTTAGACGGACATAATAATGATCATGTTGTATGTCGTATACAGGTGTGATACAAACACTAGATGGGGCAAATTATACAATTTTGAGTAGTATATAATACATTTTTAGGGACAGAGCTAGTTCTTTGATCTTACACTGCATGTTAGTAATTGTGAACTTTTCTTTTTGGAAATGACCTTAACAAGATTTCTCTAAATACGTTCAAGCACCTACTGAGGGTCAAGATGAATGCCAGGCCTTACTGGAGACACCGGCAGTTTCAGCATACAGAACTCAGTGAGTAGGACAGTCACGCTGGCCAGGATCACTGTCAAGAAGGATATCCTGGACATTTTAGTAAAATCAAAGGCACTTTTGAAGAATTACCTGAGGTATCTAGAGACATGGATAAAAATGTACAAACAACTTTAAAAACATTAAGCCCACTAAAATTTAGGGATTGAATAATCAATTTTCTGATATTTTAGCAAGAAATATTTCCATGTGCTCTGAGATGGCATAAATATGTTTTAAAATATAAAGTGTTTTCAAGAATATTCATATGTTTTAAAATATACAACTAAAAGAGTTTCTACCCTGTTAAAGTCTTATAAAATATGTATATATGTATATATAAAGCATAGAAAAATCAAAGAGCTGAACTTAAAAATCACTTCTGTTCACATTGAATTACATTTCACAAATTATTTATCTTGTCTTAAGAAAAACCAATGGCCAAATTCAATAACACTTGGAAAATTTTGTCTGTAAATGAATATTTGTAATGGAATTGGGTTGAAATGCATGATACATTATTTGTGACTATTGTGGAGGTTGTTGTTTCCATGTTTTCTTTCTCAGTCCATTTATCATTTATATAAAAGAAGGCTACTGGTTTATTTGAGTTAATTTTATATCTATCCATGTTGTTGGAGTTGTTTATCAGATACAGAAGTTCTTTGGTAGAATATTTGTGGTAGCTTATATATACTATCATATCATCTGCAAATAGTGATACCTTGACTTCTTCTTTGTCAAGCTGTATCCCTTTGACCTACTTTTGTTGTCTTATTGCTCTGGCTAGAAGTTCAAATTCTGTATTGAATAGATACAGGGAGAGGGGGAATACATGTCTTGTCCCTGATTTTAATGAGATTGCTTCAATTATATCTCATCTAATTTAATATTGGTGGTTGGTTTACTATATACTGTTATCAGATGAAATGCCCAACAGTGAGAAGAGGAATCTACCTCCAGTAGAAAGACAGATCAAGTGGAGGAATGGGGTTACCATTGCACAGTCAAAAACTTTGCCCCAGAATTGTTCCTGTCTCAAAGAACTGCAGGGCCAAAAATGGAGAAGAGACTGAGGGAAAGGACATTCAGTGACAGGCTCAAATTGAGAGCCATCTCAAGGGGAGGCTCCAAGACCTGACACTATTACTGAAGCTATGATATACTTACAGACAGGAATGTAGCATAGCTGCCCTCTGAGAGGCCCAACAAGCAGCTGACTGAGACTGAAGCAGATACTTACACCCAACCAAGCCAGATAACCCTGTGGCTGAATTAGGAAAAAGCTGGAAGAAGTTGACCAGGAGGGTGATCCCATAGGAAGATCAGCAGTCTCAACCAACCTGGACACCTGAGATCTCTCAGACACTAAGCTACTAACTAGGAAGCATGCTAGAGGTGATCCAAAGTTCAGACACATACACAGTAGATGACTGCCTGTTCTGGCTAAAATGAAAGTAGTGCACCTAACCCTCAAGAGTCTCGAGGACCTAGGAAATGAGGAGGCCTGGCTGGGTGTGTTGGGGGTGTGCAGTGTATAAGGGGTGGGCACATCCTTTGAGATATCTGGGAGGAGTAATGGGATAGGGAACTGTGGGAAGGCAGGATGGGAGGGAGATAACGAGTGGACTGTAAAATAACTAAAGAGAATAAAAAAAAATGTATGATATAAAAATCACTATTCTTGTATGAAATTCCTAACAGAAAACTAAACATAAAAAAGGTATGTGAGTGAATGTGTGTATGCTGTGTATGTGTGTGTGTGTGTGTGTGTGTGTGTGTGTGTGTGTGTGTGTGTGTATGTATGTTAAATGTGTGTGTGGTAAGTATGAGTGCATGATTCTAGTCTGCCATTTCTATATTTATAAAGGGATTATATGAGTCCTGCAAAGATCCTGAAATTACAGCAATGGTTTCTTTTCAGACCCATATAATTCACCAGAACATAGATGCATGTATCACTCAGCCTTCTAGTACTAATGGAACTTATAGACTCATTGGCTGAGCAGAGGAAGCTTTACCCAATATATTTTAATGTGTTATTTCTGTACATACATGTGTATGTATGTATCTGTATGTGCACATATGTCCATATGCTTGTGGGGGATGGAGGTCAAAATTGGGGTACTGCTTGATCCTTAGATTTCTGCCCACTTTATTCATTGAAGCAATGTTTGTGACCTTAATCTAGAGCTCACGAATACAGAGTCAGGCTAGCTAGCTTGTTCCATGGAACCCCATCTTTGTCCTTGGAGCTCAGAAATTACACGTAAACCATCATACCTGCCAGATTTCTATGTAGGCCATGGGAATCTGAACTCTGGCTCTTAAGTTTGTACATTAAGTGCTTTAACCACTGAGATATTATTCTGGTCCCTATACAAGTTTTAAATTTGCTTTTAGAAAACACACATTTATGACATATTGTCATTTTTACATAAACATATATTTTATTTTTCTAAATATTACATATGTCATTTTCCTTATCTTAATCTGATGATTACTATGTGGCAAAACACACTGTTATGTTAATAGTTAAATGGATGAATTAATGAATACATTTATACATGACCAAGAATCACCCCTTACCTCTTGTGACCTTTTGCATTTTTCAAACAGTAATTTCCCCATGACACTTGCCTTTGATTTAGGATAATCATAAACCTTTAAATCAGTGATCAAGTTTTAATCAAAAGCCCATCACACTGCACATCTGAGGTATATCTTAATTCTGTTTTTTTCTACTTCCAATGTTTAAACAGATAATACTTATATTTTTCTGTGTTTCTACCTGTGGGATTGAAAGAAACATAAAATTATAGGCTTTTAACCCGATAAAGAAGTCAAAGCTTAATTAATTCATAGTTTTCATCACTTCAGGTGCCAAACCATTAATAAGAGTCAAACATCTTCAAAGGGATACATGAAAAAGAGAGCAAACTTTTCCTTCAGGGAATAATGAATCAAAACAAGGGGAGAACAGAGAAGCGAATCTCCGATCCCAAGAGCACAGCTCTGTGCAGGATCATTACCATTTTGGGATGAGCCTGGGCACATCTCATGCTTCTGTACCCTTGGATTGTATAGTTGTTCCTTGTTCTATCTATCAAGCATAGAAATACATCCAGGTCCTAATACTTTGTCTTCCTAATTTAAAAAAGGTTTCAAACACTGATTTCTTTTTTTTTCTCCAATTTTTATTAGATATTTTCTTAATTTACATTTCAAATGCTTTCCTGAAAGTTCCCTCTACCCTCCCCCACCCTGCTCCCCTACCCACCCACTCCCACTTCTTGGCCCTGGCTTTCCCCTGTATTGGGGCATATAAAGTTTACAATACCAAGAGGACTCTCTTCCCAATGATGGCTGACTAGCCCATCTTCTGCTGCATATGCAGCTAGAAACACGAGTTCTGGGGGTACTGGTTAGTTCATATTGTTGTTCCTCTTATAGGGTTGCAGACCCCTTCAGCTCCTGTGGTACTTTCTCTAGCTTCTCCATTGGGGGCCATGTGTTCCATCCTATAGATGACTGTGAGCATCCACCTCTGTATTTGCCAGGCACTGGCATAGCCTCATATGAGACAGGTATATCAGGGTCCCTTCAGCAAACTCTTGACGTCCTATGCAATAGTGTCTGAGTTTGGTGACTAATTATGGGATGGATCCCCGGGTGGGGTAGTCTCTGGATAATCCATCCTTTAGACTTAGCTCCAAACTTTGTCTCTGTAACTCCTTTCATGGGTATTTTGTTCCCTATTCTAAGGAGGAATGAAATATCCATTCGCTGGTCTTCCTTATTCTTGATTTTCTTCTGTTTTGCAAAATGCATCTTGGGTATTCTAAGTTTCTGGGCTATTATACACTTATCAGTGAGTGCATATCTAATGACTTCTTTTGTGATTGGGTTACCTCACTAAGGATAATATCCTCCAGATACATCCATTTGCCCAAGAATTTCATAAATTCATTGTTTTTAATAGCAGAGTAGTACTCCATTGTGTAAATGTACCACATTTTCTGTATCCATTCCTCTGTTGAAGGACATTGGGGCTCTTTCCAGCTTCTGGCTATTATGAATAAGGCTGCTATGAAGATAGTGGAGCAGATGCTCGTGAGGATGTGGAGAAAGAGGAACACTCATCCATTGCTGGTGGGAATGAAAGCTTGTACAACCACTCTGGATGTCAGTCTGGCAGTTCCTCAGAAAATTGGACATAGTACTACCAGAGGATCCAGCACTACCTCTCCTGGGCATATACCCAGAAGATATTCCAACTGGTAATAAGAACACAAGCACTGATTTCTAATAAAAAAAAAAGCTACAAAATACATCATCTTAGAATATTCTGAACTTTTATTTTTTTCCACTATTTTCTTTATTTACACTTCAGATGTTATCACCTTTCCTGCTTTTCCCTCTAAACACCCCCTATCCCCTCCCTGCTCCCCCTGCTCACCAACCCACCCACTCCTGCTTCCCTGCCCTGGCATTCTCCTACATTGGGGCTTAGAGCCTTCACAGGACCAAGGGTTTTTCCTCCCATTAATGTCCAACTATGCCATCCTCTGCTACATATGCAGCTGGAGCTATGAGTCCCTCCACATGTACACTTTGGTTGGTGGTTTAGTCCCTGTGAGCTCTGGGGGATTCTGGTTATTTCATATTGTTGTTCTGCCTATCGGGCTGCAAACCATTTCAGCTCTTTGAACTTTTAAATAAGAACCTAGTTTGATATTTTTCTAAGTTGGGAAATGATGGGATAGCTGTCAAATTTTAGTATATTTTTCGAGGTTGTTAGATCTCCTTTGAGCCCCTTCTCTTATTGAGAACACACACACACACATACACACATGCAAACACACACACACACACACACACACACACACACACATATATATATATTATGTATTACATATATATGTAAAATACATAATATGTGCATATATGTTATATATAAATTGTTTCAAGACAAGATTTTTTTCTGACCTACAGTATTCAGTAGAATATAATTTAATAATTTCTGCCTCTTGAGTTAGTTAGTGACATGTCTGAGATTCACATAATGAGATGTCCTTCTATCATATATGTAGGTAGGCTCAGTTCAAAAGTAAATTTTAAAACAATTCAAAAGAAATATTTAATGAGCTCTTACTACATGTCAGGTACTCTGGGACTGCTGGGTTGCAGGCAGAGGACTTGATCCTTGAGCAGTTCCTGATGATTGGAAGGTAGACATACAGCCAGCAACTGCACTGGGGTCATGGTGCTGCTGGAGTGCAGAGATAGCATCTTAGGGACAGAGAAGAGGTATTAACTCAGGAATATCAACGCTCTGAGAAAGTGATTTCAGAAATGGCATGGTGGAGGGAAAAAAGAGAACCCCTTTTATTGAGGACCTTCTCTCCAGTGTTATATATGTATTTCTTTATTTTTAACTTTATTCTGACAAAAAATATAAAAATTGCTCAAGACTGAAACAAGACTGAGTTATGAGGTTCCTTATTGGTCCTTCTGTGTCTTTGTTAATAATGTTTTCTTGTTATTTACAGAAAAACATATTTTATATTTTATACAGATTATAAGAATATTATTGGTATTTTATGTGTATGTGATGTATGTATGTGGGAACAGATGTGAAATCTGTCATGGCACAAGCGTGGCTATTGGAGGAGATGTTTCTGGAGTTGGTCTCCCCTTTCATTATGAGTTCCACGAGTCAAAATTAGATTCTCAGACTTTGAGGCAAGTGTTACGGCCCAGTTACCTATTCTGATGGTCTCAGAGAAGATATTTTTGCAGTTAAAGAAGTCAAGTCATCTGAAATAGAAAAAAAAAAAAAAAAAAAAAAACAACTTCTGTGAATTCTTAGAGTTGTTTTACAGTATAATGTAGGATGAAAACCAAAAAGCTAGCTTCTTTCTTCATCAGAATTAGCTGACCATTAGAAAGGAAAAGAATCTCTATTAGAATTCTCGAAATCTCAAATGTCTTATTGAAGTAAACAATATAGTTTGCCTTATATTTTATTTTTAGTGTTTCATCTATTAACCAAGTCAGGAATGTTTTATACTATTAATCCCTTACTTTTAAATATTTATTTTGTATATCTACTAACACCATATTTGTTCATGCACAAGTATGCAAATCATTGTCTCCTAATATTCCTAATAATAATAACGTCTCATCAAGGACATCAATACACTTTTAATGTAGCTTACACCCCCTAACTCTTTCTATGGAGTTAGGACAGTTTCCAAGGTACCCAAAGATCAAGACTGAAGTAAAATGTATATTAGATACTGGACAACAGTTGCAGGGACTAGGACATTTGCAGTTTTAGATCCCTTCCTGTACTTTCCTCCTTGTTGTGATGTTCATGCACTGTTTCTGCCCTGCAACTGACTTTTTCCAGTGAGCTAGTTTCAGGACCAGCCGTAAATGACTGACAACACTAAGTTTCACTGCTATTGATTTACAGTGAATTTCTGAACATTTGGTCACAGAACACACTAGTAGATTCATGCTCACAAGGCACTCTTTGTGTCCTCCCCCCCCCCCTGTTCTTTTCTAAATTCCATTACCTCATTGCTAATTATAACTACTGCATTATTTTTTTTTAACTCTTATCATTCTGAGTAATATTATCTGACCACTGTGTATCACTACAGCCACAATTAGTACTCAAATGTTATCAGCCAAAAAAGAAAAAAAAAAAAAAATTCATTCGCGATTTGAGCTTAAGCCTTCAGAACACAAAGCTGAAATAATACTGCATTAGGTGATTGAAATTAAATAAGCTAATGCCTTCCATTGTTATGGTTGAACTTTGCACACTGCTGCAAAGAGAGTGTACAGGAACTGGGGTGTGACAGTGTAGAGCAGATTGCCAATTTGTGCAAAGGGCTCATCCTTGATGAGAAGAAGCGACAGTCATCTATTTATTTAGTTGAGTTTATTGTCATTTATTCTTTCCCTGTTTAGGTACAACAGCAAATCAGCAGCAGGGTATATTCCCTTGTGATTTTTCCATACTTGTGGGCTTCCTTTTTAAA
>LR750754.1:295575-303764 GCA_902729485.2 Mus minutoides
TAGCTAGCTGTCTCCTGAGGGGCTCTACAGTGCCTGACAAATACATAAATGGATGCTGTCAGCTAACAATTAGTCTGATCACAGGGGCCCCAACAGAGGGGCTAGAGAAAGGACCCAAGGAGGTGAAGGTGTTTGAATTCCCATAGGAAGAACAACAATATGAATCAACCAGAGAATAAATTCCCAGAGAATAAACCACCAACAAAAGAGTACACATGGAGGGACCCATGGCTCCAGCTACATATGTAGCAGAGAATGGCCTTATTGGACATCAGTGAAAGGAGAGACCCCTTGTCCTGTGAAGGCTCTATGCCCCAGTGTAGGGGAATGCCAGGACAGGGAAGTGCATGGGTAGGTGAGCAGAGGGAGGAGGGATGGGATAGGGATTTTCAGAGGGGATAAGAGGAAAGGGGATAGCATTTGAAATGTAAATAAAGAAAATATCTAATAAAAATGATTCTGCCCCTCTCCCCCCCAAAAAGATTTGTAATCTTGGGAAGTTTAGACTTACAAGAATATTCCTTAATTTCCTGGGTTAGGAGACATATATGTTTCAATTCAGCAAATTAATCATGGACATTCTTTTTGAAGATTTATTTAGATGTTATATGTAAGTACACTGTAGCTGCCTTTAGACACCCCAGAAGAGGTATTAGATCACATTACGGATGGTTGTAAGTCACCATGTGGTTTCTGGGATTTGAACTCAGGACCTTAAGAAGAGCAGTCAGTGTTCTTATCTGCTGATCCATTTGTCCAGCCCCAATCATGGACATTTGAACAGCAAAAATGTTACATCATTGAATTGTATGAGATTATCATTAAATAAAGCAAGTTAAAATGAAGAACATTATCCAAGAAATAATTTTTAAATGCATGCATATGAGTATTTTCACATCTATAGTTGCCACAGACATGAGATTCATGGATTTTCTAACTTTGATACAAGATTCTATGAGAAACGTTATAAAGGAACTTCCATGTCACTGACTTTTGGTGGGCTCATCCTCACTGCTCCCTCTTGTTCTGACAATTCAAACACATCATGATGAAGTAGATGGTACTTTGATCAGTTCTCCAACCTCTAAACAAAATTTGTGGGAGAGTCACCTTTCAATTTGTTATATATTCTTTATTTTTTTCCTTTGGAAAGTCAAATGATAGTTATACTATATTTTGGACTATTATAAAGTTTATGTTTTTGCTAAAACATTTAACAGAATTGGACCCACACAAACACAGACACACAGTCACAGTCATACATTAAATAAACTATGTTTCAAAACGTGCACATTTATGCAATACCCCTCTCTGTCAAGACTATTTTCGACACCCTTCATTTTCCTATAACCCATCACAATGTCAATGGTTTTCTTTGGAAATATAAAATCATATATTACTTTTTTCCATTTAAAAATGCATATGAATTAGATCAAACCACAGTTAACTTGGGTCCAGCTTTATTTGTTGAAAAACTTAATAAGGTATTCTCATGTTGTTGCATATTCTAGTAGTTTAATTTTTTTCACTTCATATAAGTTGGGTATGAACATACAATAAATTTGTTCATGCCACTGCTGACAGACACTGGTTGCTTCTATGTTTGGGTTTATTCTGCACAATGCAGTTGTACATATTCTTTTGCTCATTTTTATCAACTTCTGGTTCTTTAGTGCCCATGTGTCTTTGTTTCCTGCCCAGATGTTGGTTGAGATGAATTATCATCAGGAGAGAGTCTGCTTTGTAACATAATCCCCTCATTATGTCTCTTGCTGCCTGCTAGATGAGGACTGCTCTCAGCATGTAGGCTACCTGCATTCTCCGTCATCTTGCTTCCCCCATTTTAAAATTCCTTGTCAAATTTTTTTAAAAGATATTTTCTTTACTTACATTTCAAATGTTATCCCCATTCTTCATTTTCCCTCCAAAAATCCCTATCAGTTCCCCTGATCATCAACTTATCAACTCCCACTTCCTGCCCCTGGCACTCCCCTACACTATAGCATAGAGCCTTCACAGGACAAAGGGCCTCTCTTCCCACTGATGACATCCTCTGCTACATATGCATCTGGAGTCTATGGGTCCCCCATGTGTACTCTTTGGTTGGTAGTTTATTCCCTGGGAGATCTGGAGGTACTGGTTGGTTCATATTGTTGTTCCTCCTATGGGACTGCAAACCCCTTCACCACCTTGGGTCCTTTCTCTAGCTCCTCTGTTGGGACCCCTGTGCTCAGACCAATTGTTGGCTGACAGCATCCACTTCTGTATTTGTCAGGTACTGTTAGAGCCCCTCAGGAGACAGCTAGCTATATCAGGCTCCTGTCAGCAAGCACTTGTTGTCATCCACAACAGTATCTGGATTTGGTGACTGCATATGGGATGGATGCCCAGGTGGAGCAGTCTCTAAATGGCCTTTTCTTCAGGCTCTGCTAAACACTTTGTCTCTATATCTCCTTCCATGAGAATGTTGATCCCCTTTCTAAGAAGGATCAAAGTATTGATACTTTGTCTTCCTTCTTCTTGAGCTTCATATGGTCTGTGAACTGTATTTTGGGTATTCTGAGCTTCTGGACTGATAATATTCACTTATCAGTGAGTTCATACCTTGTGTGTTGTTTTGTCATTGGGTTACCTCACCGAGGATGATATTTTCTAGTTCCATCCATTTGCGTAAGAATGTTATGAATTCATTGTTTTTAATAACTGAGTATGACTCCATTGTGTAAATGTACCATATTTTATGTATCCATTCCTCTGTTGAGGGACATCTGGGTTGTTTCCAGCTTCTGGTTATTATAAATAAGGCTGCTATGAACATAGTGGAGCATGTGATTTTGAAGCAGCTTCTGGGTATATGCCAGGGAGTGGTATATCTGGGTCCTCAGGTGGTACTATGTCCAATTTTCTGAGAAACCACCAAAATCTTTTACTTTCCAATTCTTCAGCCTAAAACTAGATTTAGTGCGCTCTTGTTAGTCAATGAGCTCCAAAGTCTTCCATTCCCTATCTTAATGTCAACTAATTTCAGATATTAATTATAAGCAATTTAAAAAGTATGAGAGCTATGTCTTATTATATACTTAAATTTAGTCCACATTCTACAAGAAGAGATTATAGAGAGATGAGAATTAATTTAGAATTCTGACACAATATTCTTAACTTCTTAGTATTTGTCTAGTGAGAAGGTCTCATTACATTCCTGCCTTTGCAATTTAATTGACATTCTTAAAATAAGCTTATTCCATTCAATATTAATTATCCTCATTGTATCCTGATGAATTTAAGTTGGTATATTATTTAGAATATTTTCATCTCATGTTGGTAGTCTAATGGTGGTTCCCTTCCTTATGGGAAAGACATTTTAAAACACCAAGTGGGTGCCTGAGCATAATGCCTTACCTTATAGCATAATTATTCCTACATTTTTTTAAAAAATCAAAAACCTTAATACACAAGAAAAAGACTAATGAAATTAAAATTTTGCCAAATAGAAATATGAGACAAAAAAATCTACAAAAACTTCATTGAGTTCGTTTTCTGTTGGTCATTTACTGCCAGGCAAGAAGCCTACATGTAAGTATAAGTAGTGAGATTCCATTGGGGAAAACTGAGTGTTCTTTTACAAGTGGCTTTTTGTTGGGCATAGTGTCTTAGGTAGTGGTAGATGATGCATCTACTTCTCTGTTGCAGTGCTGGGACTCCATCTGACTTGAACCAGTACAGGTTTTATGAATGCTGCCACAGTCTCTGAGTACATATGACTATCAGTCCTATATCTGGAAGACACTGTTTCCTTAGTGAGAGCCATACCCTTTGGATCTCAAAATCTTTCTGCCTCCTTTTCTGCATAGTCCCCCGAGTTCTAACATTTTTTTTTTCTATTGTGTTTTAGCTTTTTGTCTTGTTCATTCGTCTTTCATATATTATATTCTGACCATACATTCCTATCCCACTCACCCTACCTTCTCTTCATTTGCCATCTCCCCATATTCCACTCTTCTAAAGGGAAGGCCTCTCAAGAATATCAACCAAACATGGCATACCAATTTGCAATAAGAGATAGGCACCTCCCCTTATACCAAGGCTGGATGAGGCAACCAAGCAGAAGGAAAAATTTCCAAGAGTAGTCAAAATAGTCAGAGACAGTGCACACTCCCACTGATAGGAATCCCACGAAAACACCAAGCTATACAAACCAAACATATATGCAAAGGATCTAGGTCAGACCTATGCAGTCCCCCTAATTATTGGTTCAGACTCTCTGTGTACCTATTAGCCTCACTTAATTGATTCTGTGGGGTTTCTTATGTTGTCCTTGACCTCTCTGCTTCATACAATCCAGATTTTCCATCTCAGCAGGATTCACAAGCTCCACTTAATATTTGGATGCAGGTCTCTGCATCTGTTTCTATCAGATGCTTCTTGAAGCCTCTTTGATGGAAATTATGCTAGGCTACTCTCTACAAATATAGCATTACAAATCACATAGTTGATTTTTAAATTTTTTTTTTCTGATTCTATCCTTGGTATATGGGCTAGCCAGACTCTGTTCTTGATACACACAGGGGTGTCAGAGATGGGCTGTCTCCTGGCATGTATCATTGGTTGGCTACTCCCACATTTCTATGCTATCTTTGCAGAAGCACATCTTAATGGCAGGACAAGTTGTTATTCAAAGGCTTTGTGGCTATATAGGTGGCCCAGTCACACCACTACAAGTCCTTCCTTACTACAAGAAATGGCCAGTTCAGGCTCCATATCATCCATTATTAAGAGTCTTAGCAAGTTTAATCTCAGATTCCTGGGAATTTCCATGGCACTAGGTTTCTTTTTTCTTTTCTTCTTATTCTTTTTTTTTTTTTTTACATTTCTTTTTTTATTAGATATTTTCTTCATTTACATTTCAAATGCTATTCCCAAAGCTCCCTATACCCTCCCCCTGCCCTGCTCCCCAACCCACACACTCCTGCTTCTTGGCCCTGGCATTCCCCTGTGCTGGTGCATATAATCTTAACAAGACCAAGGGCCCCTCTTCCCATTGATGGCCCACTAGGCCATTCTCTGCTACATATGCAATTAGAGACACAACTCTGGAGGGTACTGATTAGTTGGTATTGTTGTTCCTCCTATAGGATTGCAGACCCCTTAAGCTTCTTGTGTACTTTCTCTAGCTTATTCATTAGGGACCCTGTGTTTCATCCAATAGATGACTGTGAACATCCACTTCTGTATTTGCCAGGCACTGGCATAGCCTCACAAGAGAGAGCTATAACAGGGTCCTGTCAGCATAATCTTTCTGGCATATGCAATAGTGTCTGGGTTTGGTGGTTGTATATGAGATGGATCCCTGGGTGGGGCAGTCTCTCTATGGTCCTTCCTTTCATCTCTGCTCCTAACTCTGTCTCTGTAACTCCTTCCATGGGTATTTTGTACCCCTTTCTAAGAAGGAACGAAGTATCCAAACTTTAGTCTTCCTTCTTCTTGAATTTCATGTGTTTTGCAAATTGTATCTTGGGTATTCTAAATTTCTGAACTAATATCCACTTGTCACTGAGTGCATATCTTTTGTGATTGGGTTACCTCACTCAGGGTGATATCCTCCATATCCATCCATTTGTGTAAGAATTTCATGAATTCATTGTTTTTTAATTGTTGAGTAATACTCCATTGTGTAAATGTACCACATTTTCTGTATCCATTCCTCTGTTAAGGGATATCTGGGTTCTTTCTACTTCTGGCTTTTTAAAATAAGGTTGCTATGAACATAGTGGGGCATGTGTCCTTATTACCAGTTGGAACATCTTCTGGGTAAATGCCCACTAGAAGAATTGCTGGATCTTCCTATTGGACATAATACTATGTCCAATTTTCTGAGGAACTTACAGACTTATTTCCAGAGTGGTTGGTTGTATAAGCTTGCAATCCCACCAACAATGGAGGAATGTCCCTCTTTCTCCACATCCTTGCCAGCATCTGCTGTCACCTCAATTTTTGATCTTAGCCATTCTGCCTGGTGTGAGGTGGAATCTCAGGGTTGCTTTGATTTGCATTTCCCTGATGATTAAGGATGTTGAACATTTTTTTCAGGTGATTCTCAGCCATTTGGTATTCCTCAGTTAAGAATTCTGGTTTCAGCTGGGTGTCATGGCGCATGCCTTTAATCCCAGCATTCGGGAGGCAGAGGCAGGCAGATTTCTGAGTTCGAGACCAGCCTTGTCTACAAAGTGAGTTCCAGGACAGCCAGTGCTATACAGAGAAACCCTTTCTTGAACACCCCCCTCCCAAAAAATAAGAATTCTGGTTTCTAGCTCATCCCAGAGATGACCCCAATTTCAGTTTTCTTTCTAACACTCTCTTCCTTCATATTTCCCACAACATATCAGGCTTGATCCCATCCCCACCTTCATACAATCCAACTGTGAATGTCTATTCTGTTGCCCTTCCCTGTGGCAATTCATGTTTCCCCTTGAGCTCTCCTTGTTATTAACCTATCTGGTTCTATGAATTATAGCATTATTACCATGTGCATTACAGGTAATATCCAATTATAAGTGAGTACATACATGATTGTTTTTCTGTGTCTGGGTTACCTCTTTCTGAATGATATTTTCTAGTCCCATCCGTTTTTGGTTTTTTTTTTTTGTTTTTTTTTTCAAATTTCATGATTTTTTTTTTTACATATAAGCAATACTCCTTTGTATAAGAATACCATATTTTCTTTATCCAACTTGGGGTTAAAGGAGATATAGGTTGTTTCCAGTTTCTGCATATTATGAATAAAACTGCTATAAACATAGCTGAGCAAGTGTCCCTATGGTAGGATAGACAATCCTTTGTGGATATGCCCAAAACTGTAGCTTGGTCTTGAGTGAGATATACTCACAATTTTCCAAGACATTGCATATTTCTTTCCGAAGTGTTTGTTCAAGTTTGCACACTCACTAGCAACAGAGAAGTGTTTTCCTTGCCCCATACCCTCACCACCATGAGCTGTCTCATTTGTTTTTTAGCTTAGCCAATCTGAACTCGATAAGATTAAATCTCAGAGAAGTTTTGATTTGGGTTTCCATGATGGCTAAGGATGGTGAGCATTTCTTTGTTTTTTACATATTTGAGATTCCTCTGTTGAGAATTTGCTGTTTAGATTTGTACCACATAGTTTAATTGGAGTATTTGGCTTCTTAGATCTTTATATATATTTTGAAATTACTTTACATACAATGTGGAGTTGGATTTTTTCATTCTGCTAGATATCTGAATTCCTCAACAGCTTGCTTAGATTCATTTGCTTAGAAAACATTTTCCCAACCTTGTACTCTGAGGTCATGTGTATATTTGACGTTGAGGCATGTTTATTGAATGCAGATGTAGTTGAAGATGGCTGCTCTTTTTGCATCCATTCTGTTAGCATTAGCCTGTATCTTTTTGTTGGGAAATTGAGTCCCTTGATACTGAGAAATATTAGTGACCAATATTAATCTCTATTATTTTGCTGTTGATGTTTATGGTGGTAGTGTATGTATATGTGTGTATATATGTATGTATGTATGTATGTATGTATGTATGTATGTATGTATGTGGAGAGAGAGAGAGAGAGAGAGAGAGAGAGCTCCCCTTTGTTTTATTTTTGCACATATCAGTAGTTTTTTATTGCCTGTATTTTCATGGGTTTACTTAACTTCATTTGGTTGGAGTTTTTCTTTTAGTGCAGTCTGTAGGTCTGGATTTGTGGATAGATATTGTTGAAATATTACTTTGTCATGGAATTCTGTGTTTTCTCCATCTACAGTGATTAACAGTATTTCAGGGCATATTAGTATGGGCAAGTATCTGTGGTTTAGTAGAGTCTGTAAGACATATATATGTCCAGACCCTTCTGGCTATTAGGCTTTCTGTTGAGAAGTTGAATATAATTCTAACAGGTCTGTCTTTATATGTTAATTGGTCTTTTTTCCTTGCAGCTTTTAATATTCTTTCTTTATTTTGATGCGTATTCTTTTGATTATTATGTGGTAGAGGGATTTTCTTTTCTGTTTAAATATTTTTGGTGTTTTTTTTAGACATGTCCTTTATAATGTTAGGAAAATTTTCATCTATGATTTTGTTAAGAATAATTTCTGTGTTTTTGAGCTGGGAATCTTCTCCTTCTTCTATTCCTATTAATTTAGGTTTTATTTGTTCATAGTATC
>LR751843.1:0-79205 GCA_902729485.2 Mus minutoides
ATCTCAGGTTGCGCAGGTGGGCTGGTCGTAGGTGGGCCTCTGGTAAGCTGGGCGGAGCCGGGTGACCTAGGAGATGTGCAGAACCTGCTGCAGGGGTACCGGGCTCTCTTAGCCTAGTTAACAACACAATGGATGCCATTGGGTGCGGCACGGCTCTGGCCATTTGCACCAACTGTGTTGGTGGGGAAGGACACCACAAAGGGGCCTCTCTTCCCAATGATGGCCAACTAGGCCATCCTCTTCTATATATGCAACTAGAGACATGAGATCGGGGGTACTAGTTAGTTCATGTTATTCTTCCACCTATAGGGTTGAAGACCCCTTCAGCTCCTTGGGTACTTTCTCTAGCTCCTTCCTTGGGAACCCTGTGTTCCATCTAATAGCTGACTGTGAGCATCCACCTCCATGTTTGCCAGGCATTGGTATAGTCTCCCATGAGACAGCTATATCCGGGCCCTTTCAGCACTATTTTGCTGGCATATGCTATAGTGTCTATGTTTGGTGGCTGACTGTGGGATGGTTCCCTGGCAGCCACAGTCATTGGGTCCATCCTTTGGATTCAGCTTCACACATGATCTCTGTAACTCTTTCAATGTTTCTTTTCAATTTGGTTTTACCCAATTTCTTTACTTCTGAATGTAAGGCTATGTCTATACTTCCTAGTACTGATGGATAGACATAGTTAAGTGCTGGTAGCCAACATTACTATCTTATTCTCGATTATTAAATAAATACTTATAACCAAACACTTGGAAGGATAGCTTTTATAATAAATTCTTAATAAAATCCAGTTTGAAGCCAGATACAACATGAAATGGAAACTGAGCCAAATCATAGAGTCTGCAGTTAGTCCCTGTCTTAGTCAGGGTTTGTGTTCCTGCACAATCATCATGATCAAGAAGCATGTCTGGGAGGAAAGGGGTTATTCAACTTACACTTCTACATTGCTGTTCATCACCAAAGGAAGTTCAGGACTAGAACTCAAGCAAGTCAGAAAGCAGGAGATGATGCAGAGGCCATGTAGTAGTGCTTCTTACTGGCTTGCTTCCCCTGGCTTGTTCAGCTTGCTTTCTTATAGAACCCCAGACTACCAGCCCAAGGATGGCGCCACACACAATAGACCCTTGCACCCTTGATCACTAATGGAGAAACTACCATCCAGCTGGATCTCATGGAGACATTTTTTTTTCAAGGGAGGATCCTTTCTCTGTGATAACTCCAGCTTGGGTCAAGTTGACACATAAAAACAGCCAGTACAACTGATCCCTTGTCAACTTGACACACAAACACATCACTATTAAACCTCAACCCTTATTCATCCCAAGATCCAGAAAACTTTAAAAGTCCCACAGTGTTTACAAATTCTTACATATTAAAATTTCAATTCCTTTAAAACATTCAATATCTTTTAAAATTCAAAGTCTTTTTTTACAATTTAAAGTCCCTTATCTGTGGGTTCCACTAATATACTTTCTTCTTTCAAGAGGGAAAAAATATCAGGGCGCAGTTAATGATCAAAAGCAAAATCAAACTATTACCATCCAATATCTGGGATCCACTCATTAACTTTTGGCTCCTCCAAAGGACTGCCATCACTTCTCCAGCTCTGCTCTTTGTACCACTCTAAGCTCAAGTAGATCCACTCCAGTGATGCTGCTGCTCTTTGTGATTATCCTATGATACTGGTATCTCCAATAAACTGGGGTCTTCTGCTGTAACTAGGCTTCACTGGCAGCCATTCATGGGCTCTCTCCATGATTCCAAGTCTCAAATCCTTTGAATGAACATTCAGTCCTGGGCTGTCAACTGAAGCTGAGGCTGCACCTTCACCAATGGCCTTCCATGGTCTTTCACTGTGCCAAGCCTCAGCTGCTCCTCATGACCACTTCATGCCTTTAAAACCAGTACCACCTGGGTTATTCTATTATATTACCAAGTCCTGCTGCAGTACAAGTTACAACCTTGGCTATCTCTGGAATACAGGTTCTTTGTGCTCTCAGAAAACACTTGCCAGAAGTTTTCACCTAAGTGATTCTGGTCTCTTCTTAATCACTGTTACGTTCTTAGCTCCAGCTAACCAGCATCAATTGTCCCTACAACACAAAGGTTTCATTTTAGTAGTTCTGGTATCTTGTTAATCACAGCTGATACTCCAGCCCCAGCTAACCAAAACCACATAATCTAAGCAACCAAAAAACAAATGAGCTAACAAACAATAACAACGGCCCTGATAAGAGTCTTTAAGCATCCCTCTAAAATTACCCAAGTCAGGCCTCCTTTTTCTGCACTGTTCTCAAATTATCTTCCAAGCTCCTCCTGAACATTCCAGAGTTCTTAACATCCAAATGGCTCTTCTACCACAAAGTTCCTTCCACATTTCTCCTAAAAACATGACCATGCTATCACAGGAATACTCCACTGCTGGTACCAATTTGTCTTAGTCAGGGTTTCTACTCCTGAACAAAATATCAGGACCAGGAGGAAAGGGTTTATTCAGGTTACATTTCCACACTGCTGTTCATCACCAAAGGAAATCAGGACTGGAACTGAAGACAGAAAGCAGGAACTGACCCAGAGGCCATAGAGGAATGTTACTTATTGGCTTTATTCATCTGGCTTGCTCAGTTTGCTTTCTCATAAAACCCAAGACTGGGTCTAGGGATGGCACCACCCACAATGGGCCCTCCAACCTTGGCTCACTAATTGAAAAAAAAAATCCTTCCAGCTGGATTTCATAGAGGCATTTCCTCAAGGGAGGATCCTTTCTCATTGATTATTCCAGCTTATGTCTAGTTCACACACACACACACACACACACACACACACACACACACACACACCAGCCAGTACAAGTGGTATTGCTAGGTCTTCAGGTAGATCTATTTCCAATTTTCTGAGAAATCTCCAGATTGATTTCCAGAGTGGTTGTACCAGATTGCAATTACACTAGCAAGGAGTGTGGAGGAATGCTCCTCTTTCTCCCCATTCTTGCCAACATGTGCTGTCCCCTAAGGTTTTGATCTTAGCCATTCTTATTGGTGTAAAGTGGAAGCTCAGGGTCATTTTGATTTGAATTTTCCTGACAACTAAGGACTTTGAATATTTCTTTAAGAGTTTCACAGCCACTTAAGATTCCTATGGTGTGAATTCACTGTTTAAGTCTATACCCCATTTTTTGATTAGGTTGTTTGGTGTTTTTGGAGTTTAGCTTCTTGATATATATATATATATATATATATATATATATATATATATATATATATATATATATATATATATATATATATTGGATATTAGTCCTCTTTCAGACATGAAGGTAGTAAAGTTATTTTCCCAATCTGTAGGTTGTCAATTTGTCCTATTGACTGTCTTTTGTTTTACATAAGCTTTTCAGTTTAGGTCCCATTTATCAATTCTTGAACTTTTTTATTTTAATTAATTAATTTATTTATTCTTTTACACTCCCGATTTTATCCCATGCCCTGTCCACACTCCAGCTGTTCCACATCTCATAACTCCTCCTTAAACTCCTGTCTCCACAAGGATGTCCCAACCCCACCAACCCTCAACCCACCTGACCTCTAAACTCCTTGGGGCCTCCAGTCTCTTGAGGGTTATGTACATCATCTCTGTTTGAACACACAATCTTCAGTTCTCTCCTGTATGTGTATGTGTT
The DNA here is from genome assembly GCA_902729485.2 of Mus minutoides. NCBI lineage: Eukaryota > Metazoa > Chordata > Mammalia > Rodentia > Muridae > Mus > Mus minutoides. Next base: position 3,677 of record LR751843.1, read on the forward strand.
GGGAGCCTTATATCAGCTGGTGTGTGCTGCTTGTTTGGTGGTTCAGTGTTTGAGAGTTCTTGGGGGGGGGGCAGATTAGTTGAAACTGCTGGTCCTCCTACAGGGTCACCCTTCTCCTCAGCTGCTTTCAGCATTTCCCCAATTCAACCACAGGGGTCAGCATCTTACTCTTTCAGCTGCTTGTTAGGTCTTCTGGAGTGAGGTCATGCTAGGTCCCTTTTTGTGAACATTCCATAGCCTCAGTAATAGTATCAGGCATTGGGACCACTCCTTGAATTGGATCCCACTTTGGGCCTGTCTCAGAACCTTCTTTTCCTCAGGCTCCCCTCCATTTCTATCCCTGTAGTTCTTTCAGACAAGAACAATTATGGGTCAGAGTTTTGACCATGGGTTGAAAACCCCCTCCCTTATTTGATGCACTGTCTTCCTGCTGGAGGTGGACTCTATAAGTTCCCTCTCCCTACTGTTGGACATTTCATCTAAGGGCCCTCCCTTTGATTCCTGGGAGTCCCTTACCTCCCAGGTCTCTGAGTTCTTTTTAGGAAATTTCCCACCTTTCCAATGATTTTTGAGGCCCTTTCCCCCTTTCTCTTCTATTAGATTCAGTTTATCTGGTTGTATGTTGAGGTCCTTCATCCACTTGGACTTGAGCTTTGTGCAAAGTGATAAGTATGGATCTAATTTCATTTTTTACATACCTACTGCCAGTTATACCACAGCACAATTTATTGAAAATACTTTCTTTTCTCCATTGTATATTTTGGCTTCTGTGTCAAAAACCAAGGGTCCAGAATTGTGTGGTTTTATTTTGGGGTCTACACTTTTATTCCTTTGAAACAAGTTCAGCAAAGTGGTGAAATATAAAATTAACTCAAACAAATATGCAGCCTTCCTTTATACAAATTTGAAATGGGTTGAGAAAGAAACTAGGGAAATGACACTCTTCACAATAGTCACAAATAGTATAAAATATCTTGGGGTAACTCTAACCAAACAAGTGAAAGATCTTTATGACAAGAACTTCAATTCTCTCAAGAAGGAAATAGAGGAAGACCTCAGAAAATGGAGAGCTCTCCCATACTCATAGATTGGTAGGATTAACATAGTAAAAAATGTCCATCCTACCAAAAGCAATCTATAGCTTCAATACAATCCACATCAAAATTCCAACCCAACTCTTCAAAGACACAGAAAGAGCAATTCTCAATTTCATATGGAAAAACAGAAAACCCAGGATAGCAAAAGCAATTCTTAACAATAAAAGAACTTCTGGGGGAATCATCATATCTTCTGGGTGAAACTACATTACACACCCCAATAGTGATTTTAAAAAAAATGCATGGTATTGGTACAGAGAAAAAAATTCTTGAAGTTAATTTGTTATCTATACACTAGTTATCTTCTCATTGTAAATAAGAGTGTAAGCTATATTCCTTTTTCTTTGGTACAAAGAATATTCCAAATCAGTTTGATAATTACAGAAAAGCATGGTAGTTCCCAATAGCTTTCACTTTGTTGGATATGTTTCCTTCTGAAACCTTTTAGATTAAGTGTTCCTACTATTGGCCATTATAGGTGCATGAAATTTTAATTTGAATATATTAGTGTCCCTTTTACAAGTTGTAAATGTTTTAAAATTTACATTTAAATGACTGATCATTGCCACTACAGTTTGATTATCCAAATTTCTGCAAATGCCCACTTATCTTATTGTGTCAAATTTAAATAAACACATAGACCAATAGACTGCCCAAAAACATAAAAGCTAAGTTATCAGCAATGCCTAAATCCTGTGCTCATTTAAAGAAAATAATGTCAAATGTCATACTTTTGTGTTTTATAATTTTCATAAGGAAATTGGCAATCTTATTTAGGCTTAATTAAGTACATATTGATAGTGAGAATTGTGCTACATTCAACAGTATATTAATTTTAATAACAATCACAATATGTTTTTATTTTAAATTTCAAAGAAAGAAGTAGTGACCTCACTATTGGCTTCTTACCCGATCGATCCCTTGTTCTTCATTTTGACCCAGCATCCTTTTGAAAGAAATTCATGCTTTATAAGGGTAAAATCAAAGTCATAACTGTTTTTGTCCTACAGCTTTGTTGCCTGTGATCTACTTGATGGATAAGTGGGCTTCCCTTATGCTAATTAAAAGCACAGGGGAAAGCATGCACTCACTCTTATTTGTTCTAGTCATTAGGCAGTCTGATTACTAGACAGACAGCACTAATCTTACAAAGATTTCTCTAATCAATGAAGACATTTCCCCCTCTCACTATAGCAAACAGCCAATATTGAGTGATGTAAGCTTCTGTTTAGTTTTATACTTAACAAAAAATATTGTGGCCAATATTTAAAGCCCAAAGGCAAAATGTACTCATATTGAGGCATTATTTTCCTCCAGAATTTAAATACTACAGCAGATGGTAGCATCTTTGAATCGTTTCCAAATTATTTCACCGAAAGGTAATTACATTATAATCCTATTACAGAGAAAAGCAAGCCATGAGGGCCATGTTTAAATTAAAAATCATATTCATACTAAATCACTAGGTATAATGATACTTCTACAACAGATGGCAGAGGCACTCTGATACTTTTAAATCAGAGTAAGTTCTTGTCTTTATATGAATGAATCTTTGGCATTTGAATTATGTGTTGTTGGCATTAGAAATGATGCATTGTTGACCTTATCACTTTATTAGGATAATCTTTTGATCCAACCAGAATTTTCCATTTAAATAAAATATTCACATTAAAAAATCCTTTACAGATGAAATAATAAGGCAATTTTCAACTTTAAGAAATATTTATTATTTTAATTAATTATATGTATGTGGGGGTTGTAGTTTGTGCATATAAGTGCAGGTGCTTGAGTTGGTCAGAGATGTTGGTTCCCCTGGAGCTGAAGTAAAAGGCAGTTGTGACCTGCCCGATGTGTGTGCTAGGAAATCAACTTCTGCTTCGTGAAAGAACAGCCCTTAACTACTGAGGTGTCTTCATACTTGCCTTTATAAAAATGGTATATTTTATAAATTGCATTAGATTGTATTTTCATATGATTAGGTGCAAGAATATTTCACAGAGAGCCACTGTCTTCTGTATTCTTCTCTTTCATAATGTTACTAATGATAAGACTCTAAAATTTTCACCTATTTTCCACTCCAAGCCACTTAAATATTCTTCTGCAGAGGACAGAGAATTAGTTTGTCTGTGTGAGTGATTTTCAGTGTAAGAACTTGAAAATATATGTAAAGGCTGTTGAAACACAGATTGCCAATTGTTACCCCAAAGATTTTTTAAGAGCATCTTATTCAGGTACATTGTAAAGAATTTGTCTGCTTTTGAAACCAGTTAGTACTTTTATCTGTGTTAAAAATTGCAGTACACCCTTATGAGGCTTATATTTTGGGAATACTGTCTACTTGGGGTTATCCTTTATTTCTGTCACTCTGCAACAATTCATTAGTGGTCATCTGAGCACTTAGTACCACTTCAGTTTCTATAGTTGTATAATACAGAATGAAGATTTATTTTTAGTTCCCTTGCTTTTTCCATTAGGAGATTGAAGATTTTTTTCTACTATATTTTGAAATATAGTTTTGAGAACTAACTAAGGAGACAGACATATTAGGTGAATCAAAGCAATTAACTTGGAGAAAATAACTAGCTGCCTGCATGTCCTCAGGACAACACAAGTGAAAAAATGAGTAAATCTCACAAAAGAACAGTTCTTTTTCATAAGTCACTGACTCCATTCAGCACAGAAGTTTGTCCTGACCCTGCTACAGTTGATGTGTTGGGGTTGTTTTGTCTGGTTGGTATTGCCCCCCTCCTCCTCTATCTTCAGTGGAAGCATAAGTGAAAATGAATAGAACAACTGTCTCCATACCTGAAGGAAAATATATCTATCTGGCTTGTAGCTAAATGTGAGACTGAATCCTGCAGAGTTGAGTGCTGCGGTCACACAATGCGTTCAACCTCAAAGTCTATACTGACTGTTCTATCTTGGGGGTAGTGAATATACACAATTTTGATCACTCAGAATAAAAATGAGGATAAAATTAGGTTTCCACATATTTTCATGAAGAAAGTACATAAAAATTATTTATAGGACTGAAACTACCTCCCCAGGCCAATTTTCGAATCCCAGTTGTAATGTTTAGGTTCTTTATAAACCTGTATTGCTTAATTACTTATGCCCTTTGAGAAATCATGCCAATGCTCACTGCAATTTAATTGATGTTGGAGAGTGGTGTCACTTGATAGCTTTAAAACATTATCAAGTTCCAGACTTTAATAGGCACAACATTTTAAATAAATACACACAATATAAATTAATCACTTCTCACCAGTGTATATAGGTCAAAAAAGAACATTTGAAATAGAATCTAGAAGAAAACAAAAACTGACTTTAAGTTAAATCATTCTTTATTTTAATGGCAGAAAAAAAAATACTTTGGCTTTTCTTATGCTTCCGTAAAAGTCTTTAACTGTGAAAAAAGCGCAAACCCTTGCCATACAAGGCCCCTAGCCAGCCATTTAAAACTTTAGTTTGCTGTTCTAAATCCAATCTTGTCACTTCATCAGAGTTAAAACATCTCTCTTGGATCTGGAGAACAGCTTTCTAGACTGAGCGGGAGGGAGAGGCCCTAGCCTGTTCCCATGACTTCCCCCTGAATACTCAGAGAAGTTGCTCCACATGATGGCTCTTGGTTTAGAGGGCATTTTCTTGTCCAACTGGGTTCTGGTTATCCTTTCTGTTCTCCACCTCCAGTCTGCTCTCCATCAGTCGTGTAGCGTAGGCTTTATTGCTTAATATCTCTTTTCTTTGATATTAGATTTTCCCTCTGGACATATTCAAGCTTTCTGAAATTTTAGCATTTACTTGGTCCAAGAAAGAGATCGCTCTATTTGGAAGACCATAGCAAATTGCAAAATAATCAAAACCTGTATTTATACTATCATTAATACTTTTTTGCCAACTTAATGCCTAATTACAGTAACTAGTTAATAAAAACTCAATCTTTTCTATTGAAGCAAAACAGCTAATATAATAAGGCTGACAAATCAGTTAATAAACTCACCTGGCTGAAATCAACATTAAGAAAGAGAGAAAATTTTTGCAGTTAGAAAGGCACAAAATTAATAATATAAATATCATGATGAAGATATAACAATTAAAATACAACAATTAAAAAGACAGTTATTTATCTACAAGCTTACTGTGGAATGAGATATAATACATTAACATATTGTGTTCTGCAGTCATCAAAGGTTTGTCTAATTTTGAAAGTCAACATTGAAATAATATATTTTCCAAATGGACTCAATATTTAAAACATAATATAACATAAAATTGATGGCTGAATGTCTGGAAGCCTACAAGATAAGTGGGCCATTGAGCTTCTGGTGAACTATGATAGGTTACACAATTATTTTTTTTTAATTGATTATTTTGAACATAGAGCAATTCTGTGATATTTCCATTAAAATATACTTTGACTCAAGATAGAAATGAATTTCTGGTACCTTGGATGCCTCCTCTCCCTCCCCAGAGGCCCATGTGTTAGCCATAGACCTGAGCTTGTGCTTTTGGGAAGAAGTGTATAACCTGTGGAACATGGGACCTCATATAAGAAAGTTGGTCATTCATGCAGGCTCTAGAGTGAGATATTGTGTGAGATTTTGTTGTTGTGTTAGTTTTGGGGTTTTGGAGGGTTATTTTCATTTTTCTTGCTGGGTCTACATGACTGGAGTGGCTTTTTCTGCCCCAAGATCCTTCCATAATTAATGTGGTGATTTAATACAGGTTGAAAGGCAGTGAGACCATGAGAACATGGAATACAGTATCTGAAACCATGAGCTTATAATGATGTTCCGCCTTTTAAATTTGATTACCTTAGGTATTTTAACATAAAAACTCAATATACACTAACAGCATATGGATATAAAGAAATGAGATCATTGATCTGAATGTACCTGATAGCACTATTAAGACCAATTTGGAATTGGTTTGTAGGATACGTTTCAAAAGTTTATAGATGCAAGCTAGAAAATACTTCATAATGTCATGAGTGTGGCTTCCTGGATTCTGCTGAGGGCATAGGTGACCACAACAGTGCAAGAAATGGGAGCAAAGCAGATTATGTTCACCAGGTTTCATGTGGAAAAATAAGTGAGTTTTTTGGAAGATTAGACTAAAGCTACTTTTAAAAAATATTCTAGGAAATAACTAGAGTATATTGTGACCAACACATAAGTGGTAGAAGCAGTTTGTCTATAAGACTGAATTTCAGGGAAGCACCGAGTTGGAAGCACTCACTGCTTTCAACAATTTTTTTTCCATAAAAATCTGGAGCAAAGGGGAATAGACTCTATTTCGCAGGAGCCCGTAAGAGTGTTGGTGATAACAAGAATAGAGACATTAAGAAGGAACCAGGGGCATCTTTCACGAGGATAACAAGATATATGTCAAGAGTGCTTTTTATCTCCACAGGGTAAAAAGTGAAAACTATTTATTTCAGACCCTTGTTTGTGAAGAGATGTCTAAAGTAACCTGCTTGCAAACAGATGTCCAGAGACTTGTGTCTCAAGATTGATTTCTCTATATCCTGGTAGCATGATAGTAAGACTCCACTTTGAGGCCTTGGTTCAAGTGGTCATGAGTATATCTCCTATGGAAGCAAAGACACCCTACAGTTCTTGATGCTTGGACAGAAATTCAGAATACGATTTGTGAGGTCATGATGGTACCTTTAAGATTTTTAAAGAAATCCTGAAAATCCAACAAGTGTAAATCAGGATTTGAGTCCCTGACAGGGGAATGCAAGAAGCTGTCAAAACAGGAGACTGAACAAAGAAGTATCATAACCTCTGAGAAATGAAGCTGCAGGCAGGTGACAGAGCCACCCAAAGAGAAGCAATATAGGCCCGAGGTTAAAGTGTCAATGGGATAGAAATAACTGTTAAGCTCTTTGGTGTTTAAACACTGTGTTCCCCAAATCCTGAGCCTGCAGATTTTTTTTTTTTTTTTTTTTTTTTTTTGATGTTGGTGGTGATGAGGGTAGTGGTAGGTTTTTTGTTTATTTGTTTTGGTGTTTTGGCGTTTGATGTTTTCTCTGGTGTGTTTCATTCTTTGTTTTCCATGACTTATTCCATCTTCTCTTGTTTTCTTTCTATTTTCTTTCTTTCTTCTTTTCCTCTTTCTTTATTTTTTCTTACTTAAATGATACTCAGATTCCTTGTATCATATAAACATAATTTGTTCTTAGATATAAGATTTGGCAGCAGGGAATAAGAATAAAATTCAGTGTTTTGCGTGTGGAAATGTACATGTGTCAAAAGGTTTGATTCTCAGGTTGACAATTATCGTGAGGCCTTTTAACAAATTATGATCTAACAGAGTTAATTCACTAGGTCCTGATGTTAAAGGGCATATTGGAACCCTTGCTCAGTCCTATCTCTTGAGTTCCTTTCTCCTGTTACGTGATAAGTTTTTTTCCTGACTAGGTCCTCCCTATCCTACTCTTCTGGCTCATCAAATACAAGCAATGATACAACTGATCATGCCCTGATGTGCCCAAAATAATTAGGCAAAATAAGTGCTTTCCTTACTGAGTTTATTATCACACTCCCTAAATTGGAAGCCTCACCTAAAAATTGTGCCATGAACCAGCATGCTTCATTCATTTTGATATACTTTGCCTAATAAGTGCAGCAAGTATTTATAGAAAAGTAGATGAAGGTAAAAATACTCAAAGGAAAAATAAATTAATGATTGGATACCCTTTATCCCAAAATAATTGGGAGATCTGAATTTAACCATTGGAGTTCATGTGTAGCAATAACAAAAATTAAATACTTTTTATTGCAAGCTGAGTACTTTCACAAAATGATCTATTTAAGTGTTTTAGCATTCTTTCCCACACCCCCACCCCTGTCAGTAGTATAATTTGCCACTATGAACACTTTTCTCACACTGTATAGTCTTGATTCTAAAATGTATGTACTACATATTATCTGTAAAATGTTTTCAAGTTTGCGCAGCTAAACGTCTTTCCTTACTCATAGACCACAGAAAAGCATAAAGGAGAAAATCTGAAAGATCATAACTCTCATTACTTACAAGGAAAATTGGATTATATTTTAAGCAGCTTAAAATGCTATACTCTCCCTAAATTTTCATCCTAGATTTATTTTTTTCCATTTGGTTATCTTTATGGACTATTTTGTATTGCCTCACACACAGGCAGAAACTTAAAAAGAAATATTCTCCAAAGAATGCTGATACATTTCCAGTTTTCAATATCATTCATTATAAATGTTTCAAGAAAAGAAAGAAGAAAGTGTAGCAGGTCAGTGCACTAGGATGTCAGTGTTAGGAACTTTGGCTCCAATAAGAAACAGCTCAGTTTTAGGGGATCATTTATTTACACCACAGACATTGTAGGATATTTGTAGATCTGTGTTAGGTAAGTGGCAACAGTATAAAACAATAAGAATATGTGCATTTTCTGCAGAACAAGTCCTTCACCTATGCACTTCAATCACTGTACAATCACTTATTTTGGAGTATATGCCTCACATTGTATTTACTCATTCTGTATGGTAAGAATACATTTTGAAGTTTTGCTGAAGACTCCCTGTTATATTCAAAGCTATTTTAAAATATACACAATTGGATGAAATAAAAAGTCTCACTTTCTTTTTCTGCTCTCTCCTGTATTTTTTAAGTGAGTTATTAATGCCCTTCTTTTAAACTCCTCTATCAGTATCATGAGATATGATTTTCAATCCAAATCTTGCTTTTTCAGGTGTGTTGGGGTATCCAGGACTCCCTATGGTGGAAGTACTAGGCTCTGATGATGCCAAGTGTTCTTGGTTTCTGTTATCAACATTGGTAAGTTTGCCTTTCGCCATCTGGTAATCTCTGGTGTTAGATGTTCTAGTTGTCTATGGCTGGAGCTTCTCCCTCCTGTGATTCTGTTAGCCTCTGTCAGCACTCCTGGGAGTACAACTACCTCCTCAGTCCCATTGGATAGAGCACTCTCTGCAGGCAAGCTCTCCTCTTGCAGGGAAGGTGCACAGAGGTCTGGAGCTCAGATCTGCCTCCCAGCTGAAGATGAAGGCCCAAAGGGACCCTGTCCAAGAAGCACTCCTGTGGCCCATATGCTCTCCTGCGCAGACTGGTCTCTGAGAGACCGGGGATACAATATGGCACTCTTGGGCTGGTAAGATGGTTCAGGGAGTAAGAGCATTGACTGCTCTGCCAGAGGTCCTGATTTCAAATCCCAGCAACCACATGGTGGCTCACAACCATCTGTGTATATGAGCTACAGTGTACTCATATACATAAAATAAAAATAAAGAAATCAAAAACAAACAGACAAACAAACAAACAAACAAACAAAAACAAGATGGCACTCTCACCTGGGCCCTCCCTGGAGGCTGACTCTCCTCTGGTGGGGAAAGTACATAGAGTCAAAAACAAATTAAAAAAAAAAAAAAAAAAAGAAAAGAAATTACAACTCTAACTAAGATGCCATCATTCAAATTCAAATGCCAGGCAACAATTCTTATAATTTCCTCTTCTTGGTTTTCTAAGAAGCTTTGTCTTTTACCCAAACCAGTGATCCTAGGATCCTGGGCGTGCTAGGGCACCTGCAGCCTGGAGAGTCCTCTGGGGATCGTGGGTCTGTCCAGTGAGTTCATGCCCAAGATTTCTGGAGCTGGTGCTGACCAGAATGAATCCCAGCTGCTGGTCTAACTGGTTTCCCCTGTCTCTGTTCCTGCTGTCACAGGCACCTCCCAGTTGTTTTGGAACAGATGCTGCATTCCACTCACCTGTGATCCTAGGATCCTGGGCATGGTGGGGCACCTGCAGTGTGTAGAGTCCTTTGGGGACCATGGGACCCTCTGCTGAGTTCATACCCAAGGTGGCCCAGGGATGGCGCCAACCAGAACCTTTTTTTTTTTTGACTCTCATATTAATTATATTAAAAATTTGTAGTTTTCACTATTCTTTGCATTTATTATGGCTGTAATATAAATGAATTTTTGTCTTCAGAGGGAATTTCTTATTTTATCTATGATGTATGTCACTCAAAAACATCCTAATTGCTTCCAGAATAGAACTGGCTTGAGTAAGTGATGGAAAATGGTTCCAAAATAATATTATGAGAGATGTTCAACAAAAGTAATAAATTGAGTTGTATATAAAATGTTATAAATAAGAATTTTGTTTAAGATGATTTATATATATATATATATATATATATATATATATATATATATATATACATTCAACTTTTTGTCTATATATGTACACTTTCAAAGAGTTTGTAGAGTCTAAGTATACTGTGCAATAGAAGACTTCAGAAATGGATGTCAAGTCTCTTCAGTAAATTCTTAAAGAGAATTATCACAGTTAAAACAAAGAAAAAAGAAACAAAACCAAGCCCCCCAAAAAATCATGTTTCAAAGAATAATACATGGTCTCTTGAAAAAATGTGTACTGCATGAGTAGATAAGGTTATTTTCACCACTTCAATTCAGAAAAAGAAGAGGCCAATATCACAGGATTAGAAGATTTCAGAAATGTCACCTCACTGTCAACTTATTGAGTGTCCTTCCCCATGGAAGAACTTGATGATCTTATTCTGCTGGAGAAAAGTATGACATTCTTTGATAAGAAACAAGAACATATGTAACTGATAGTGACATATGTTGCTTCACATCATTGCTAACACTGTGAAAGGCAAGAGGTCATTTAGCACATTTCCCTTGCATTGACTCTGCAGTTTTCCAACCTTCTGCTGTGAAGGACCCTTCTTCAGTCTGTGTCTATCAATATCTAGAAGGAGTGCNAGAAGGAGTGCTACCTCCCTGGTTACCCATGATGAACAAACAGGACAGACAAAAACAAATCTTGCCATTTTAGCTTAAAGAAAAAAAAAAAAAACATCAGTAGTAATTTATTTTGTCCTAATCTATTCTATCTTATTGATGTAGTAAGCCATGTAGTTAGTGAAATCAAAATTAGGAGTAACTCATAAAAGAATGTTAGTGACCTGGAAGATTCATAACAGGGACATATTGAAGAGGCTTCATCAGAGTCATCAAAAAAAAGAAACTATATTTGGAGATAGAATTATGTACATCAAAACACAATATAAGGAGATAGAATTATGTAGTACAAGTGTAGAAATATGTCATCTAAATGAGTCACTGAGAAACATCTCCAGTTTCACACAATGCAAATATCAAATAAGAAGATAAATGTTATATACAAAGAGTTTCTATAGTTCCTTCAGGTTTATGAGCTCTATTCAGATATTCATTAAATTATAGGTTACATAAGGAACAAAAAAGCTTCACATACTGTTTTTCTATTTACTTTCAATGTTATCAAGAAGAAATATTAAAAGAATGACACTGTGATAGCTAAAATAATTATTTGAGAATGTGGTATATTAGGACAAAGAAAATGGACTTTTGACTCTTCTAGTCATAATTTAGAGCTATCTTTACAAGGATATGTGCCTACAAAAAACTCAACAGCACACTCTTACTGCTTGGGGTAGAAGGAAGAATTCTGAGAAACAAGTTGTTTACATAGAGGAATTTATAAAAGGATAATCAAAACCTATCAGGAAATGTCAACAATGATGTCAACATACTCAAAATTTACTCTAAGTAGAATAAGTTATAGCATGAAGTGTGTTAAATACCTTTATAAAACTAGAACAAGTGAAAAGTCAGTTATTTCTATAAACATTTTATTATTTTAGCTACTTGAGGTTGACCATTTTATCGAAGGTCAACCAGAAGTATGAATCAATGATAGAAAGAGAATACACATTTTTTTCTCACAATTTTCAACTAATCTTTCAGAAACAATTTCCAAATATTAATCATTTTAGGTAGGGCATGGTCATGCCCCAGTGAATTATAAACAAGAACTGTACATGAAATAAATTGTTCACAAGATCATTTCATACTCTAGATATAGCTTTTTATTTTTCCCATGGGGTATATGCGATCATGAGAAGAAAAGTATTTTAGCATTAAAATAACCTTCAAAAGGTATCTGATCTAAAGAATACTAATGTCTTCCCTAATGTGTTCACTGAATGAACAAACTGTGATACCTTCACCGATTTAAACTCTTTAATGCACAGAACTACAACTTTGCTCAGACCTTCCTAAAATTATACAACATGGCCAAGTATCACTCTGTCTCCATATGGCTATAAAGGTGTACATATAAAAATTCTCTTATTCCCTAAGCCTCGTGCTTTTCTTTAGGCTAAGGGCCATCTAGACACATGCACACTTACCTATATAAAAATGGCCACATACCTAATCTATGAACATCTGTCCAACAAGCCTCCATTTACAAAGGGACTCTTTTATTAGTACAGAATGTGGGAATTCAAGTTCCAACTTCTAATTGCGTTTCTGTTCTACCTGTGGATCTTCCTTTTTGTTTCCCCTGTTCTGTTGATCCAAATATTGTGTACTTGGTCTCCCAGGAACTAATGAAAATCTTAAACCACTCTCCTCAGCAGAGTTGAAGGGAGAGTCTTTTAAATACATGGCTATGTTCATTTTATTGCCCATAAAACTGCCGCCCTTTCTTCAATCCCAGTGGCCCTTCTCTTCCAACCAGGTAACACATTTGTTGATTGTATAATATCCTTGCCAAACTTAAGTTAAGCATTCTTCCACGCTTCTGCTTAGAGAATAGAGGGGTAAGGCAAGAGTCCCAGGGTAGTTGGGGAACATTCTTAATGGAAACCAGGGTTTTGAAACAGAATCCAGAAAGTTTAATGCCCTTTGTATGGGTCCTGATCCTAAAACTTCAATGTTTACCGTATATTCTCCACATTTGAAGATAAAATTTAGAACTTAAAGAGAGTAAGTTTCTTTGCAAATTCAATCAAATAGTCCCTACCTATGGAATCTAGGTCTATTATTCTTTTTACTGTGGAAATATCTACATGGATCTGAGATATATAGAAAGCTTTAATATCCTACAAATAATTCCCTGAACCTTTTAACATTATGGTTTCACTTTCTCTATAAAGAAGAAAGTAAGTTAATCCTTTAGCACTTAGGTGCAATTTTCAAATAAAATTATAATGGCTTTTGCTTTTAAGTGACTTGAAACAATGCATTACTCTAATCTACCATACTTAAATAAGTAAATGTGTTGGTAATTCTTGGCTAATGGAGAAATTCTTAACAGATTAGGATAGCACTACTATATTCTTGATTTGAAAGTTTTTTTTTCTATAGAAGATTAAAGGACAAAGTCCGCTAGCATAGGAATTTTTCCTCTGCTTCTTGTCTACCAAAGATGAACTGCTTTGTTGTCCTCAACAAACTTCCCATCATGGTAGACTGAATCCACCAAAATTTCACATTCCATAAAAGCAAGTAAATAAAAATTTCCTCCCTGAACTGATAATCTGTGACAGTTTTTTTTTCTAAAGTTACAGAAAACGAACAGAGCATGGAAAATTAGCATTAGAAAAGTAGGATCATCACTGTGACTTTACTTGATAGTGCAGTTAAGAAATGGATGGAAAGACTGGGACACTTTACTTATACATACACTAGCTGTGGATAAAGGCAAACTGATTTCCAGGTCTTACCATATAGATAAAAAGTTGAGCATGTGCAGACAGGGACAGCAAGTACATTACAGGCACAGATGGCACTTGCTGGCTATCAGCTTAGCTCTAGGCTTACAGAGAGACTCTGTCTTAAGGAAATAAGGTAAAGAGAGATGGATCTGGACATTGGGCATCATCTGTATGGTGCTGGGCTTTATACATTAAAAATGCAAGAGTTATGGGAATATGGAGGCTTCCAATTAATTTTTTTCAAACAAACAAACAAACAAACAAAAAAGACTGAGAGACTAAGTTATACGTGACAGAATTAGAGTTTGTATAGGTAGCCCTTGAAAGGGTGATATTAAGCTCTAGATGTACATGAGAAACTTGAGAAATTTGAAATTGCTAGGAATGTTCAATATATGCTGAATAAAGAAGCAGGCTATAGAGACAACTCAATAAAGAAGGTATGTTTTACAATGAGGCAGAATGTGAAATTGGGTCTTCCCAAGACTTTAACAGTCCCATCATGCCACTTGCATTTCAGTTTCACAATTTATCATTTTTTAGGAAATTATATTGCTCTGTTTTAATGAGTCCCTGTTGCTTTCTTATTTTTTTTCATTTTTTCATTTAATCTTTTTTTTCTTTTTTGTCAATTTTTATTAGATATTTTCTTCATTTACATTTCAAATGCTATCCTGAAAATCCCCTATACCCTCCCCTCACCCTGTTCCCCTACCTACCCACTCCCACTTCTTGGCCCTTGCATTTCCCTGCACTGGGGCATATAAAGTTTTCAAGACCAAGGGGTCTTTCTTCCCAATGATGGCCAACTAGGCCATCTTCTGCTACATATGCATCTAGAGAGCTCTGGGATACTGATTAGTTCATATTGCTGTTCCACCTATAGGGTTGTAGACCCCTTCAGCTCCTGGGGTACTTTCTCTAGCTCCTCCATTGGGGACCCTGTGTTCCATCCTATAGATGACTGTGAGCATCCACTTCTGTATTTGCCAGGCACTGGCATAGCCTCACATGAGACAGCTATATCAGGGTCCTTTCAGCAAAATCTTGCTGGCATGTGCAATAGTGTCTGCGTTTGGTGGCTGGTTATGTGATGAATCCCCAGGTGGGGTAGTCTCTGGATGGTTAATATTTTTGTCTTAGCTCCAAAATTTGTCTCTGTAACTCCTTCCATGGGTATTTTGTTCTCTATTCTAAGGAGGAATGAAGTATCCACACGCTGGTTTTTCTTCTTCTTGATTTTCTTGTGTTTTGCAAATTGTATATTGTGTATTGTAAGTTTCTGGGCTAATATCCACTTAGCAGTGAGTGCATATCAAGTGACTTCTTTTGTGATTGGGTTACTTCAAGACAAACATCACATGATCATCTCCTTAGATGCTGAGAAAACATTGGACAAAATCCAACACCCCTTCATGATAAAAGTCATGGAAAGATCAGAAATTCGAGGCCCTTACATAAACATAATAAAAGCAATATACAACACACCAGCAGCCAACATCAAACTAAATGATGAGAAACTCAGAGAAATCCCACTAAAATCAGGGACTAGACAAGGTTACCCACTTTCTCCCTACCTATTCAATATAGTACTGAAAGTCCTACCTAGAGAAATTCAACAACCAAAGGAGATAAAGGAAACACAAATTGGAAAGGAAGAAGTCAAAATATCACTATTTGCAGATGACATGATAGTCTATATAAGTGACCCTAAAAATTCCACTAGAGAACTCCTAAACCTGATAAACAGCTTCAGTGGAGTAGCTGGATATAAAATTAACTCAAACGAATCAATGGCCATTCTCTACACAAAGAATAAACAGGCTGAGAAAGAAATTCATCTGGAACAACAAAAAACCTAGGAGAGCAAAAACAATTCTCAACAATAAAAAAACTTCTGGGGAAATCACCATGCCTGACCTCAAGCTGTACTACAGAGCAATTGTGATAAAAGCTGCATGGTACTGGTACAGCGACAGACAGGTAAAAAATGAAATAGGATTGAAGACCCAGAAATGGATCTACGTACCTATGGTCACTTGATCTTTGACAAGGGAGCTCAAACCATCCAGTGGAAAAAAGAAAGCATTTCGACAAATGATGCTGGCACAACTGGCAGTTATCATGTAGAAGAATGTGAGACTCAATCCATTCATATCTCCTTGTACAAAGCTCAAGTCTAAGTGGATCAAAGAACTCCACATAAAACCAGAGACACTGAAATTTATAGAGGAGAAAATGGGGAAAAGCCTCAAAGGTATGGGCACAGGGGGAAAATTCCTAAACAGAACAGCAATGGCTTGTAGTGTAAGATCAAGAATCGACAAATGGGACCTGATAAATTTGCACAGTGTCTGTAAGTCAAAAGATACTGTGATTCTCTGTCCTTCCTGATGACTAGAAAGTAAGCTGCTGTACTCCATCACATTTTCCAACAATCTTCTAGTGTCAGACTAAAACTTCTAGAACCATAAACCAAACTACTCTTTAGAGCAGTTCTATTAGGCATTTGTCATAGAAATATAAACCCTGTCAGAAAAGGTTGAAGCAAACAGGATGGTGAAGGTCAAAGTGAACAGATTTGGCTGTATTGAGAGCCTTTTTACCTGGGCTGCCATCTCATCTGCAGCTGGCAAAGTGGAGATTGTTGCCATCAATGACCCCTTTATTGATCACAATTATATGGTCTGCATGTTCCAGTATGACTACCCATGGCAATGTCCACAGTACAGTCAAGGATGAGAATGGAAAGCTTGTCAGCAACAACAAGTGCATCAGAATCTTCCAGGAGTAAGATACAGCTAACACCAGATAGGCTGATGCTGGTGCTGAGTATGTCGTGGAATCTTCTAGTGCCTTCCTCATCCTCACCATAGAGAAGCACAGACACCATCCGAAGGTTGGGGCCAAATGGTTTATCATCTCTGCTCCTTTGATGATGCCCTCATGTTTGTCATGAGTGTAGATCATAAGATGTATGACAACTTGTTCAAGATTTTCAGCAATGCTTCCTGCACCACCAACTGCTCTGACACCCCTGGCTAGGCTCATCCATGACAATTGTGCCACTGTGGAAAGATTTACGACCGCAGTTTATGCCATCATTGCCACTCAGATGTCGATGCTTTCTCTGGAAAGCTATTGTATGATGGCTGTGGAGTGCCCAGAGCATCATCCCTGCATCCACTGGTGCTGCCTAGGCTGTGGGAAAGGTCATCCCAGAGCTGAAAGGGAAGTTCACTGGCACAGTCTTCTGCATTTTTATCCTCAATGTCATGGATCTGACATGCTGAATGGAGAAACCTGCCAAGTATGATGACATCTAGAAGGTATCGAAGTAGGTATCAGATGGCCCAATAAAGGGCATCTTAGGCCACACTGAGGACTATGTTGTCTGCTTTGACTTTAACAGTGACTTCCACTCCTCCACCTTTGATGCTGGGACTGACATTGCTCTCAATGACAACTTTGTATAACTCATTTCCTGGTGTTCCAATGACTATCTATGCAGCAACAGGATGGAGGATCCCATAATCTATATAGCCTCCAAGGAAGAAAAAGCCCTGGACCACTCACCCTAACAAAGGTACCAGAACAAGAGAGGTCTCTAGACCTATCAGACCCTGGTACTGAATGTCTCCCTCACAGTTTCCATTGCAGACCCCTATAATAATAGAAGGGGCCTAGGGATCCCAACACTCTTTAATACCATTACTAAAGATTGCTACATCTATGAGAGAGAGAGAGGGAGAGAGAGAGAGAGAGAGAGAGAGAGAGAGAGAGAGAGAGAGGTTGATTATATACCACAGATAGATTCAATGTTGAGATGAAACCAAGATAAGACATCCTCAGTTTGAACATGATCAAGGATGATGTGTTTAAACTGTAGTAATGTTTCTAGCTCTTAGAATTGACTTCTATTAAGTTCAACAGCCTAAACATTATGAAGCACAAAAATACGTCTGAATATAAAGTTTGAAAAATAATACCAGACCTCAGTCTGTGGCAATTATTGGATTATACCTACTGCTACAGCTTTTGTTCCAGCAAATAACTCTATACCCATGTGAATTACAAACAATAATGATTAAACTTGCTGGATAAATGGAGGATAATTGGAGAAAGGTAGGGTTCAGATGGAGAGGGAAAGGGATAAAGAGAATGAGGGCATTAGTTACTTTTCTATTGATGTGAAGATGTCACAAAAGTGACACGTTATAAAATGTATTAGGATTTAAAGTTTCAGAGTGTGAGTCCAGAACCATCCTGATAGAGAGCATGGGAGCTGGAAGTCAGGTTTGTTGCTGGAAGATAGATAGATAGATAGATAGATAGATAGATAGATAGATAGATAGATAGATAGATAGATAGAGATAGTGCAAGAGTGGAAGAATAAAAAGAATGTGCCATAGTAAAAAAGGGAGAATATTATCATGGAAAACTTATCTGCATTCGACCCTCTCTTTCCTCTGCCTGACAGCTGCAAATGTCTTTAAAATGCTACTTAGGGGGCAGACACAATACTCTTACAAAAGAGTAGAATGTTTTGAATATACATCTGTTTGTTGATTCACCCAAGGTGATATCTATCATTTGCTTTGGTCAATGGTTAGTAAATACATGATTTTCCAAATGTAATTTCAGGAATACACCACAGTCTAGCAAACTTTACTTAACTTTATAATGAATTTAATGATAACAAATGGAATTCTTGTTAAGGTTGTGAATTCTTTTACAAGCCCATCCAATAGAGCAAATTTAAGAACTGAAAGATCATATATGTCTCTCAGGAAAATTCATAATTTCCCTATATCCTTTGTAGTTAAATAATGATCTATTGGCAGCGATCGCAACTTGAACTTCATATTCTTTTAATATTTTATCAGGTAAGAGGAAAAAAATATCAGGTTCTTTTTCCTGTGACATCTGAATTTTGTTTTGAATATTAGTAATATTTAAACTATCCACAAGCAGTTTATGTTGAAGCACATTGAAGCAGCAATGTTGTTTTTCCTAATATGTTGTGCAACTCAGATTAAGAACCAAATAACTGAAAACATATTTCTGGCATTACTTTTAGTTTTAGATCCCACTAACGTGTTTAACTCCTCTCTCTGCGTCTCTGTCTCTGTCTCTGTCTCTCTCTCTCTCTCTCTCTCTGTGTGTGTGTGTGTGTGTGTGTGTGTGTGTGTGCCTGTGTATTGTATATACTGTTGGGTATGAGTATATGTAGTTGCATCTTATGGCATTCTTGTGGAGGACAGGAGACAACACTGAATGTCTTTCTTTTCCTTCCACTTTCTTAGAGACAGTTGTTGTTAGCCATTGCATTAGTCAGGGTAGCTAGTCCTTGAACTTCCAGTGGTTCTCCTGCTTCAGCCTCCCAGCTGGCTACAGTAGCCCTGGGAGTACAAACGCACATAATCCACCGTTTTGTTTGTGACTTTTGAGGATTCAACTCAGGCTCTCATGGCTGCACCACAATTATTTTACCTACTTCTGTCTGTGAAGAAGCTTGTAGTTACTTCCCAAAATCAATAAAACAATCATTCCAGCTGTTAATTATATAGAAAATTCTAAAATTAATATGTATATGGGCTTTAAAATACATATTTTTAAAAGTTAAAAGTATGACACTTATTCAAGTTTAAAAATGAATAACTGTTATATCCTTTTCAATTTAATAATTCACAAGGTCATCTAAAATGACAGCCTAATTAAAAGTAGAATTTAGCAATCAAAGATTCATATTAGCCAATCTGGAGACTTGAATAAAATGACTTTATTAATAGAGACAATGCTCGTTAATATTAGGAGGCCACAATATTAGAATTATCTTGTACACTACATAGAGTGTAAAAGTACAAATTATAGTAACAGTAATAATGTTCTTTTTTTTTAATAGAACAGCAATGTCTTTATTACACGAACTATAAAATGGTTTTTTGCCTTTCCAGGCTTTGATTTTCCGCAGATAGAACTCCAACTCTTTACCTTCAAGCACATAGCCATCTGCTCTGCCACACTGACCTGGTCTTGAGGCAATTCAGGTGAGAAGCTTGCCCTGCTGGAACTGCTCCTCCACACTATTGCTGATTTTGGCATTCTTTTTCCTTTCATCATATTTCTTTTGAATTTTCTTTGACCTTTTTTTTGTTTGTTCGTTTAAAATCTCTTCCTCTTCTGAGTATATGCCCAGGAGTGGTATTGCTAGATCTTCCAGTAGAACTTTGTCCAATTTTCTGAGGAACCAACAAACTGATTTCCTGAGTGGTGTATTAGGCATAGTTCTACCAGAAGATCTAGCAATACCACTCCTGGGCATATACCCAGAAGATGCTCCAACATGTAATAAGGACACTATTTCACTATGTTCATAGCAGCATTATTTATAATAGCCAGAAGCTAGAAAGAACCCAGATGTTCCTCAGTGGAAGAATGGATATAGAAAATGTGATACATTTACACAATGGAGTGCTACTCAGCTATTAAAAACAATAAATTTATTAAATTCTTAGATAAATGGATGAATCTGGAGGATATCATCCTAAGTGAGGTAACCCAAATACAAAAGAACACACATGATATGCACTCACTGATTAGTGGATATTAGCCCAGAAGCTCAGAATCCTTCCTAGAAAGGGGAACAAAATAAAGGACTAGGCCATCCTCTCCTACATATACAGCTAGAGCCACAAGTTTCACCTTGTGTTTTTTGTTTGTTTGTTTGTTTATTTGCTTGTTTGTTTGTTTTTAATTCATGGTTTAGTTCCAAGAAGTTCTGAATCCTTCCCATTGAAGGAGTTACAGAGACAAAGTTTGGAGCAGAGACTGAAGGGGCGACCATCCAGAGACAGCCCCACTTGGGGATCCATCCTATAAACAACCACCAAACACAGATACTATGGAAGATGCCAAGAAGAGCTTGAAGACAGGAGCCTGATATAGCTGTCTCCTGAGGGACTCTGCCAGTGCCTGGCAAATACAGAAGTGGATGCTCACAATCATCCATTGGTCAGAGCACAATCTCCCCAATGAAGGAGCTAGAGAAAGTACTCAAGGAGCTGAAGGGGTTTGAAGCCCCACAGGAGGAACATCAATATGAACTAATCAGTACCCCCAGAACTTCTTGGAATTAAACCACCAATAAAAAAACCAAAAAAACGAAAACAAACAAACAAACAAACAAAAAGCACAAGGTGGAACTGTGTCTCTAGCTGTATATGTAGGAGAGGATGGCCTAGTTGGTCATCAATGGGAGGAGAGGCCCTAGGTCCTGTGAAGGTTCTATGCCCCAGTATAGGGGAATGCCACAACCAGGAATGGGAGTGGGTGGGTTGGAGAGCAGGGGGCAGGGGGCATGGGATAGGGGATTTTCGGAGGGGAAACCAGGAAAGGGGATTTGAAATGTAAATAAAGAAAATATATAATAAAAATTATTTTTTAAATTAAAAAAAGTTTGTTCAACTACTCCTTTGTATACTAATAAATGTTTTAAGTTCACTTTCTTATTTTCTTTAGAAAAATAAACCACCACAATTTCCTCTTTCAAAAAATAATCTCTCCCTCCTCAGGAGTCAGCTTGGCCCCCTCCTTGTGGCCCAGGGGCAGTGCATAGTGGCACAGTGTGACTCGTACCACTGCTGATATGGTGTGCTGTCAATAAGCACAATGCAGTTATTCACCAGGGTCCTGATGCGGACAAGCTCATTATTGGGTGCATTGTAGACCATATTGTGATCCTTCTATTTCAGGTACAATGCTCAGAACCCCAAGTATAGTTCCCCACACCCAATCTCAGGGCACAGTACTTCTTATTGCCTCTTCAAACGTGACTCTGTGTGTGTGGCAAGGGCTAATCTTAGTGTTGGCAGCATGCTGTCCCAGCTCATAGTTCTAATTCTCGTGGTGGGGTTTTCTCTTACCCTCAGTATTGCAGCATTTGTGCCGATTGTCCTGAGAGATGCTCATCGCTTAGTGATGGTTGGAAAGAAAGTAATAACGGTCTAATCAAATATTAAATGGTACATAGGTGCTTTCTTCTGTATAATTTGTTGTGAATCTGATAAAAGAAGAAAAAAAATTACTTAAAACCTGAACAACAAAGACATCACTCATCTTCATTGCTTGAAATTCTGATTTATTTTTTACAACGTAAAGAGAAGGTCTTTAAAGAACAATTGAGACTAGATTAATAAAATCATTGAGGATTCTTTCTCTTTTAAAGTTAATTGAGCCAGTAAGATCAAGCTAATTTGCTATAGTTACAACCACAATGATTTTTGCTAAGTAAAGGCCCTAGTTTTAAGAAGGTATAAACCTAGGTGTGTTAGTGTATTCCGGTAACTATAAGCCGCTAGAGGCTAAGGCAGAATATTATGAGTTTGAAGCCAGTCTAGTCAACAGAGCAAGATTAACTCAAAACTACATTCAAGGTAGTACAAGCAATGAAAACAGTCAAATAAAAAAAAGGCACGGTTGGCTTTATTTATTGACAGAGATTGATCGGGGTAGCCATAGGTCCGACTCCCAAATCAAAACCATTAACTACTAGCTTGTACTACCCAAATATGAGATTCAGAATCCATAGAAAAGAAAGTCATGTCTTCAATGTCTTCAATGTTTCATGAAATGCTACCATCTGTTTGTTATTTTTTTTCATGTTATATTCTGTTCTTGTTCCAATGAAGGACTATTTCATATAATTACAACACCAGCCTCTGCATAATCGTAGGACAAATCAGCTAGATATAAGCATATGTGGATGGATACATAAAATGGACATATTATGGAATATGCAGTCTTCTACTTGAATATTATTACTTCTTGAATAAATATTTTGTACCAAATTATTTTCTGAATGTATCTAATAAGATATTTTATTATTCTTACCTTCAGTAAGGTATACTTAGAAGATTAGAAGAAAATTTGAGATTGCATGTATTAATTTGAACTGAAGAGTAATGCTGTGGTAAAATAAGACTCTAAGCTAATTATTTCCATATTAATAACAAAATGTATTTTCTGTACAATTACATGAACGATTTTAAAACTCATTTATCTCAAACTCATAATTAAGGATTTTATACTATTAAATTTCATGGTCATCCCAACTTGCTAATAAAATCTTGAGTGAAAAATTCTACAGTCAAATAATTAACCTTAATCTACAATTTTAATGATAAATGAACAATCCTACTGACAAGAAGAAGTTTTTTTTTTTTTTTTTTGCTCTCTTATTTTGCCTTTTGCAAGAATTGTGGGTGTTGATTTCTTTGGAAAATATCTGACCAGCCAAAGATTTCAGTTTAAAAAATCTCATCCAATAATACTACAAATGAATAAAATTCTGCTGGAAGAATTCACAGTAGAAGAAAGAAAAGTCATAAGGGTGAATGGTTTTCATTTCAAATAATACATTCATAACAAAATAGCAGTGAAAGCTAAACTCTTTGGTAGAAAATAAAAATTTCAAAAAATCAAAGAGTCAGTAACTAAAACTTTGATGCAGATATGCCCTTATCTTGTTTCCAACATATGCAAAAGACATGTGATGTACTTCTTCACTTGGATAATACCCACAGATCAATTTGAAATGTAATATTTTCTCTTAAGAATATACACAGGAACATGTGTCCTTGTTGCCAGATGGAATATCTTCTGGATATATGCCCAGTAGAGGTATTGCAGGATCTTCTGGTAGTACTATGTCCAATTTTCTGAGGAACCATCAGACTGATTTCCAGAGTGGTTGAACCAGCTTGCATTCCCACCAACAATGGAGGAGTGTTCCCCTTTCTCCACATCCACGTCAGCAACTGTTGTCACCTGAATTTTTGATCTTAGGCATTCTTACTGGTGTGAGGTGGAATCTCAGGGTTGTTTTGATCTGCATTTCCCTGATGATCCACTATGTTCATAGCAGCCTTATTCATAATAGCCAGAAACTGGAAAGAACCCAGATGTCCCTCAACAGAGGAATGGATACAAAAAATTTGGTATATCTATACAATGGAGTACTACTCAGCTATTAAAAACAATAAATATATGAAATTCCTAGGCAAATGGATGGATCTGGAGGCCATCATCCTGAGTGAAGTAACCCNGTTGGCCATCAGTGGGAAGAGAGGCCCCTTGGTTATGCAGACTTTATATGCCCCAATACAGGGGAACGCCGGGGCCAAGGGGTGGGAGCGGGTGGGTAGGGGAGCAGGGCCGGGAGGGGGGAGGATATAGGGAACTTTCTGGATAACACTTGAAATGTAAATGAAGAAAATATCTAATAAAAGTTAAAAAAAAAAAAAAGAATATACACAGGATAGATGTGTACTTTAGAGAATAATGCAGTGGACATCGTTGTACAAAATCTTGGCAACCCATATCTTTTGAGTGATTTCTTAAGTTAGATTTGACAAATAGTTCTTAACTTTAAAACTCACAGGACAGTAGAAAATAAGTCCTCTTTAATTCTTGGATACTAGGAATTGCCAACAACAACAAAAATGAAGGACAGTCGTAAGATATTAAAACATTTAGAAACATGTTTGTTTGGCTCTATGTTTTTTTACAAAAAAAAGCACTTTGAAATAGAAACAAACTTCTGTTGGTGTTTGTTTTCTGTAGATAGTTTATAAAATTTAAGATAGTTTTATATCACAACATAAATATCACAAGATATTTACTTAGAAGTTAAAAAATTCATTAGTGTAAACATGATTAACAGAAAGTGGCAACAGTTTTACCACAGATAGATGACCCATCTGGGACTGCAGAATAAAGAAAGTCACTAAATTGCTGTTTATTCCCCTGTGAGATATAGATAGATTTATAGATAGATAGATAGATAGATAGATAGATAGATAGATAGATAGATAGATATCCATAAGCCATGGTGCTAATAGTAAGATCTTCAGGCATGTTTATATATGTATCTTCTAGCTGTTTTTGCAACATTTTAAGTATTATATGGATCACATACATGGAACTTCAGATAGTTTAAAGAGTTTATAGGAACTGAAGAAATTATAAATGACATTGATTAGAGAACTTTAACTTATGTACTTTAAAGAAAAAAGAAAATAAATTTTTACTTCTGAGGTCAGATTTTGGTTAACGACAAAATCTTCCTTGTTTGCCAATGTGTATGGTAGGCTGGCTTTTCATTTTACTATTAAATTTACAAGCTAACTTACATGATTCATACGTTTTTTTGAAAGGCTTAAGGTAGAATCTGATTTTATTTTTATGACTTTGATGAACTAAATACTTAAGAAAAATGAAAAAAAAAAACACATTACCTTTTTATGCATTCCTGAGTATATTCCCAAAGGACTCCATATCCTACCACAAAGATGACCACACATTAGGTCTATTGCTGTATTATTCAAAATAGCAAGGAAATTGAACCATTTGAGATGTTCATCACAAGATGGACAATGAAAAAGATATTTGCTTACTTTATGGCATTTTATTAAGATGTAAATAAATCATAAAATTTTCCAGAAAAAAAAATGAATAGAGCTGTAAAGTATTACATTCACTGAAGTAACTCAGAAGGAAAATAAAAATAATATTCACTCTCATGTGGATCCCAACCTATAATGCTTTATATATGATTTATATAAGAAGGGATGAGTGTGGGTCTGATTATAAAATTAAAAAGGAGACAATGAGACAGGAGATCGTATGTGCCAAGGAAGATGAGGGTACAATAGAGCATATATAACATGAACTTAACATGAGAGGATGCCA
This sequence comes from Mus minutoides, assembly GCA_902729485.2. Lineage (NCBI taxonomy): Eukaryota > Metazoa > Chordata > Mammalia > Rodentia > Muridae > Mus > Mus minutoides. The sequence continues at coordinate 29,090 of LR751843.1, forward strand.
TGGCTGATACTGGAAAAATATAGGAACATTAGCAAGAACAGACAGGAAAATTAACCTTAACAGTTTTGTTTGTAACGGTCAGCATAAAACTGAATATTATGTATGATAATTAATTTGTAATAAAGCAAAATAAAAGAATATCTATGAGATTGAACTTGTTATTTCCACTGCTCTGGATAGATTGTAAACTCCAAAGACAATGGAGATACAAATTCATAAACATAACGTTTTTAAATTAACCAGATTATGCATTTTTGTGACTGTGGGTTTAAGAGAGAAGAAAGTATATACATTTCACACATCCATCATTTCATACATCTATCACTAGGAGCATCTTTGCTTCCTATATATGCCATTCCTTTGTCAGCTAAGGAGTTCTACTTTGGATTCAATTTCTTAACAATGCAACGTGATGATATTTTAGGCACCAAATTGCACATTCTGAAAATTGATTAAGCAGTGGTTCTCAACCTCCAGAATGCTAAAACCTTTTAATAGAATTCTTCATATTCTGGTGACCTCAAACAAAATTATTTTCGTGGCTACTTTATAAGTGTAATTTTGCTACTGTTATGAATCATTAAGTAAATATCTGTGTTTTCCAATGTTCTTAGGTAACCCAGTTAAAAGGTTATTTGACTCTGAAGGTAGTCATGACCCAGAAGTTGAGAACCACTGCTGACCTACCACTACCTCAGAGCAAGAATTAGCTCATGCACAAAATAAAGAGCACATCCAAATTGGCTATTAATATATTAACTTAAAATTCTTATATATTTAAATAAGTTTTCATAAATAAATATTTATGAAAAAATATGTTTTTATTATGCCACCAACCTGGAATACTATCTTGTTTGGTTATTAAGTAGAGTTATAGTAAAATATTCTGGATGGATAATGTAATTGAATGTCTACGTTGCAAAATTTTATGGGCTCTACAAATTTTGCCATAATACATATTCTGAAAATCAGAAAGCAGAAACTATGAGAGCCACCTGGACTGCCAGAATCCACCTACAAATAACAGGTAGAGGAATAACGATGGCTCATGAGAACTACTCAAACCTAAGGTCTGTGTATCTTGTGTTTGATATGGACTAATCGGGCAAAGAAAAAACATATACTTCCTAGGAAATGAAAACTTACAAAAATGAGTAATTCTAGTCTTTTGTGTACTAAATGCTATATTCAGAAAAGATTTTCTTAAGATATAAAGTACTCTTGTGTAAACCACAGTAAAAATAATTAGCTGTGATATAAAGTTATGATAATATCACGGGTGATTTCTTTTAATATTGACAGTTAAGACAGTCTCCAAGGCTTTGAATATTACTTTTCATCATTTCTGACACTCAAGCTGTTTGGCATCTGGAAAAGAACTTACCTGTAAAATCATATCCTCAGCTGCATGGCGTGTGCATCCACCCTGAGCTTGTCTGTGAAAGCTGAATCCCAGCTGGAAAGCAGCTTAGAAACGATGCCATTAATCCTTCTTACAGTCCTTTCGATGTTGCTGTCTGTGTGCTGATTGTGTTTGCTATTTTAAATAATTTTAAATCAGTAAGAAGACTGAAGAAGAAGTATCTAGGTATCTTTAGAGCATATATAAATATGATTTTCATAGTATAAATTAACCAGTGATATTATTGTACTCCTAGTTGGGTTCACTACTATAAAATAAACAGTCATGAATAGATGAAATTTGTTTCCAGATTCTCAGATGGCTATAACTAAACTTTGAATCCATCTGTTATAGAAATGAGATTTTCTGGAAAACAACACAATACAGAATGTAATATGGGGAAGAAAGACTGAAAACAATCTCTCTCGTTGCTGTTTCTTCCTTGGCTTTCTATGTTAACTCCATGTTACTAATATAATATATTGCCACATCCTTGGCTATTTAGAATTACAAAATAAAAAAAGTCTTTCCTGCTCACCTTCCTGGAAATCCATGCCATTCATTATCACTGGACAAGTATTCTCTTCTCTTTACTCCCTCCTCAATACTCCCATTTACTTCCTGATTCCTCCAGGAAATCTATACACCCACACTGATGAGTAGGGCTCTGTCCTCAGTCTTCATTAGGGTATCACTATCGTAATTTCTTTAAGGTTCTTGTTACTCTCATTAGAAGTATAAACCTGATGCTTTTTCCCATTGGGCTTTTTAATCCCACTATCCCAGAACTCTAATAATCCACCTTGCAGAGCTCAAACTCTGGCTTCTCAAACTGAGCCATTACCTTCCACTCCCTCAAACTTTCTAGTGTCATCTAGGGAGGAGCTGCTCTAGATAGAGATCAACCACCCCTCTCACACTGGTACTCAAAGATGCTTATCTTAAGACCAGCTTTGAGGGCCTGCTTACTTTGCAGATCGAACCATTACCTATCTTGCCATTTGGCACAGTATCTTCACTGTATGAACATCTACTCCATCCATAGGTGATGTTCTTATTTCCCCATCCTGCTGGCACACTAACATCAATCTCTGAAGGCCTGCATAGACCAACTGCTTGCTATACAGGAAGTGGCTCCATTTACCTCTTTGCTTGAATCTAACCTTACTGGATTAAGACAGTCCCTTGAACAATTTCACACAAATCCCTAAAAATAAGAAGACATTTTGGTGCCTTAACAGAAGCCACAGCTACTGCCCATCCATTTAATTCCACTGTCTCAGCACCTGGCTGGTTTTACCAGTGACTCCTTAATTCTGAGGGCGCTCCCATAGAGATCTTCAACACCCAAAAGTTGACCATGTCTAGATGAATTACAGAGCACCAGCTAAATTCTCAGGACTGAGGTTTCATGCTGTCACCAGGACAACAACCCTATCCTCTAGCTATGTCACCATATACAAAGCATACTCTGGTGAGGCCAAAAGTTGTGTATCCACCGGTCCACGGTGGAATTAGGATCACCTCAACTACTCCACTCCTATGTACACACAGAAAACATGCATGACTAAGCTTAAAGCACCTCCTAGGTGATCCAAAGCTGGACAAATCAGGGTAACAGTGAGTATAAAGCCAACCACCCCCACTAAACACAGGTAAGTCAGAAATTCATATTAAGAGACACAACCAACAACTGAACACTAGATACCCAAGTACCATTGCCAAACATACGCCATATGAAAGTCATAGAAAATGCTTGTCCTCCTAAAAATAGCAATCATACAGAAATAAATAGCTGCTAACATAAAAATTAGAAGATACCCAAGACACAAAATTTTGCTGGCAGAAACAACCACTAACACATTCAAATAATGCTAACAGGACATAAATAAATACCTGAAAGAAATAAAAAGGAAAATAAACAAACTTGTGATGAGGTACCAAAACAGAAAACACACATACACACATACACACACACACACACACACACACACACACACACACACATGCACATGCACATGCACACCACACACACAGACACATACAAATAATAGGTAAAGAGATAGATGATGATGATGATAGATAGATAGATAGATAGATAGATAGATAGATAGGTAGATAGATGATAGATAGATGATAGATAGATAGATAGATAGATAGATAGATAGATAGATAGATAAGAATGGCAATTCAGAGTATGAAAAGAAAATATAATAAAAACAAATATTGAAAAGATCTAAATTAAAATGAAATTGGAAATAAAAAGAAATCATTAAATACCATATATATCCTAGTGGAAACCCACAAGAATTGCATGACAGAATGCATCATATGAAAAAAAGAATACCAGGGCTTGAAAACAATGTAGAAATTTCAGATAATTCAACCAAAGAATGATTTCTAAAAAGTTGTAAATGCATGAATAAATTATGCAAAATTTATGGGATGCTACAAAGGACCACATCTATAAATTGTATATACAGAAGGGAAAAATGTCTAGAGTTAAAACATAAGAAATATCAGATATCATTATAGAAAAAAAATGCTATTCCTACATCTCAGTACAAAGATGTCTACCCAGACACATGTACACAAGTGATGTACAGAAAGACAAGCATAGGAACAGAATGAAAAGTCTCTACAACATGTTATGATTAAGATGAAATATGTTAATCAAAAGACAATTTGTAAGCTGCAAGAGAGAAATCCCATATTAAATATTAAGAAAATTTTATCAGAATAGCAGCTGATTTCTCAGAGGAGACATTACAAGTTGTGAGTGTTGGGAGCATTATACCTCAAGTTCTGAAAGACTAGAGCTGCCAACTCACACTAGAGTATACACAGCAAAACTATTCATCATAACTGAAAGAAGGAGAAATTCTTTCATGGTAAAAAAAATATTGAAAATGCAAAATAAAAAACTCTTAAGATTATCAAATCATTCCTAGAGAAGCAATATTGAACAGAGTATTTCAAACAGAAGATGGTAAACATAAGGAGAAAGAAAATTATGTTAGTACTATTTTCATGCAAAGTAGGATTAAAAATATCACAAACATACAGGATGTCAGTAATTAATACATATTACAATAATAGTTTTAAATATTGATGATAATAATTCCCCAATCAAAAGACACAGGTTAGCGAAACTGGATTAGAGAACAACCAGCATTTTCCTTCCTACAAAAACCAAAACCAAAACAAAACCAAACCAACAATAAAAACAACAACAACAACAATATCAAAACACATCACCTTTAAGAATACACACTACATAAAAACGAGAACATGGAGAAGAGGAATTCAGGCATGTGGGAAACAGATGCCATCCTACGTTGCCATACTAGTATACAGCAAATTCATTTCTAACCAAAACTAATTAGAAAAGAATAACAAAATAACATCATTCTCAACTATGAGGACATTTCTGTTCTAAACATATCCACAAAACTTGGATGATACCAGTTTCATAAAACCCTAGTTGAAATAAAATACAGGTTAATTGCAACACAGTAATAAGATGTATATTCAATATACCAATTTCACGAAGGAGCAGGGCATCGTGACAGAAAATAAACAGAAAATTATAATTAAATAATATTCTTGATCTAATGAAACCAATAAAATACCCATAAAATATTCCATCCAGAACATTACAAAACACATATGCTCAGCAATGTATAGGAGCTCTGTGAAGACAGATTGGTAAATGAGTCAAAGCTCAATAAATACTAGAAAATTGGAATAAGTCCTTACATTCTATCTACCCATGATAGAATAAAGCTCCCCCAAAATAATAAAGAAAACAATAAAAACGAATGAAGAAGATTAAAAGGGCACATTATTGGATGATAAAAGATCATGAAGGAAATAAAAGAGTTCCTAGAAACAAATGAAAACAACTATATATATATATATATATATATATATATATATATATATATACAAAATTCTCTGGGATACAACAAAAGCAATTTAAAGCAGGACACTTAGATGAACAGCTGGTCTCACCATTGCCAATACTTTAGATTAAATCATAAGATCTATGAAAATACTGTAATAGAAAACAGAAGAAATCAAAACAAAAAAAGCAGCTGAGTTTACGTTCTTCCAATAGTAATATATGTCATATGGAAGTTATTAATTTAATAGCCCTTACTATGAAACACTATTGTTGCCTGATATGAAAAACTAGCTGTGGAACTTTGAAGATGAGAATCCTTGCCGAGAGTTGATACTAGAGAGGTTTTGTGGAGAAAGAGCATTGACTTTTTTTGATCCAGGTTTTCTTGTGCTCCTATGGCCTCTTCTGCACCAACAATCTGTGGCACAGAGACCTTCTCAACTGTCACATTCAGTTCTTGCAGCACATACAAGTTGCATGCCATTCTTGTGCGTTACCAGCCAGCAGCACTTAGCAGCCAACAGCCTCTAACTCTAGTCACCAAGCTCTTTCACAACTGAATAACCCCAGGAATAACTTTCTCTGGGCAGCTTTCTTCCACACCCTCATCACAGTGAATCCCCTGTCATTCAGTGGGAGTAAACCCAATTCTCTCCAACCAAATGTAGCTCTCAGCTTCAGAAGGCTGGGAGGTCAGGTGTCTTTCATGGATACTCTATTTTAGTTCAGGAGTAGAAGCATTCTTATAGTCTGGAGCTTCGTTCAACTTTACTATGTTATTGTTCAGCTTCTAATCCCACTATAATTAAAAGCTTTTGTGTAAAACTATGCTTATATACATTCTTATATGCTTTCTCCAGATTCTATTGACTCAAAAAACTTATAAACAACCTGAATCTTCAATATCTTTGAAACTACTATTTATAAAGCATTAGTGACACTTCAGAGTTGATTGTAGAATTTGTGCAAATGCAGATCTCAAAATTTTCCACCGAATCATTGTCAAATCACATGCACCCTACACAAATGGTTTCCTGTGTTTAATAAATGAAGGAAATCTTATTCTATTAGGGATTGAAGGTGCTTTTAAGAATACTAAACTCGCTCACAGGTTCTAAAGTTCATATAATTCTAATACTTTTAAGTCAGCATATCCTAAACTTTTCTGACCCGTCAAGTGGATTATTGAGTAATGGGAACTGATGCCATTTGTAAAGTGTTTTTCCAGGAAACAGAGATATTTTCCTAAAGATATCAGTATTTTTGTGACTTGGTCAACAAGAGAGAAAAGAAACTTAGTCTACCAACTACTGCGGCTGCCAGGGATCCATCCCACAATCAGCCACCGGGCATAGACACTGTAGCATATGCCAGCAAGATGGTGCTGAAGGGGCCCGGATATAGCTGTCTCGGGGGGGAAAATATACCAATGCCTGGCAAACATGGAGGTGGAGGCTCGCAGTCAGCTATTGGATGGAACACAGGGTTCCCAAGGAAGAAGGAGCTAGGGAGAATACCCAAGGAGCTGAAGGGCTCTTCAACCCTCTAGGTGGAAGAATAACCATGAACTAACTAGTACCCCCTGAGCTCATGTCTCTAGCTGCATATATAGAAGAGGATGGCCTAGTTGGCCATCAGTGGGAAGAGAGGCCCCTTGGTCATGCAGACTTTATATGCCCCAGTACAGGGAAACGCCAGGGCCAAGATGTGGGAGCGGGTGGGTAGGGGAGCAGGGCCGGGAGAGGGGAGGATATAGGGAACTTTCTGGATAACACTTGAAATGTAAATGAAGAAAATATCTAATAAAAGTTGAAAAAAAAAAAAAGAAACTTAGTCTAGCATACATGTAAAATGCATTCTTACCACACTGTGTTATTCTTAGACTCCCCATTATTGGATGCTGCAGGAATTTGCCCATAGGAAGCCTTTCTCCAGTTCCCATAAAGGAAATACTACTGATTCCGGGAATAATCAGCCATAATTTAAATATAGGCTTTTAACTGATATGTAGCTGAGAAGGAAGGCTCTGCACTCATACTGTCTCCTACTAATCTTCACCATGTCTAACCACCAGCACTTCACTGTTACAGTTGTTTCTAGATATTCTTGATCAAAACCAAATTATTAACTGATCTGTTTAGCCTTTCATCTTCAAAGAGAATTTAATGTAAGATATGTTTTTTAACACTCAACAGCTTTGGATAGTCACTGCTGAGTGAGCATGGCTGGGAGAAATAAACATTAACTCTTGTTTTAAGAGAAAGACATATTTTCAAGTGGAATTCTGATTATTTTTTTGGACTAAAGTTACAGAGATTATAATTCTTTTTGGAAACCATAAACTGAGCATAACAAGAAAAAATAAGTCTCATTCTGCATTCGGTGGTTTTCAAAACTCCTTCCTTTCTGTTTTCCTTTCTCTTCTTTCTTGAATATTCTAATTAGTAATTTCTCATGAAATTCAAGAAAGAAGCATGTGGCCTTAGATTTCATCTGTAGTTTCATAGCAGTTTGTATCAGACAGATGTCTAAACATTGGTGGATTCAGGTATAATCATTAAAGTAATACAATTATTGAGGTCCTATACTAGTGTTCAGAATGGCTCAATTGATTTATTAATCTTTAAGAATTCTGAATCCAGATTATACAGTTTACTGACATTTGAGCTTCTCAATTGTTTATGACAATGTGGTAGAATTGAAGGTCATTTCCTGTATCCCCCTCACCAGCTTACCAGGCAAGCTCTCTATATCTTCTGCGAGTACTGATGGAGAACTAATAAGCAACACTTTGCCTCAACAAGGAGGAAAAAAACTAGACTACTAAAATGTGTACTTAGACTATGATGCATCCTAGGTGCCATGTGCACTCCTATATACATAACTTTATGCACATTATATACACACCAATAATGATGACACTAATCCATAACTATAAAGAAGTTGTATTTAAAAACCAATAGGTGTTTATAAATGGAGGATTTACCATCATGAATCTAAGGCAAGAGATCTGCTGTCCATGCAGTAAGACTATACTTTTTTAAGTTTTGTCACAGGTTCTATAACCAGGAGCTACTACAAGGAGCCTTGCAATAGGGCTTTGTGTCTTAGAGTGACAACCTCTCTTCAATTGTTTGGTCCCTTTATTCTCATCCTCTGTCCAATGCCAGTATATGACCCCAGAACTGAATGTAGCTTAGAAATTAGTTCTTAGACATAAATCTACATGGTGGGAAGTATAGTCTAAAGTACAGAGCCAAACCAAGGCACTTCTGTATAAAAATCAATCCTCCAATTTCTCAGAGGAAAAGAAAGATGGATTTTGTATAGATTTTAATTTAAAAACCAGGGTCTATAGATAGGTTATAAAATATAGATTGTTTTGGTCTGATTACCTCCACACTGAAAGGATTGGTGGCCTGAGATTGTCTTGTTTGTTTATGAATCCTCCTAAACAGATACACAAAGTTCAGAGAATGTATATAGGTCATGAGAAAATGTAATAAAGGAATAGGGTCAGTCTTCATTCTCTCTTGGCTTGATTTTATCTGCTTTAATCAAAATGAGATGGGAAAAATCTCTGAGGTGCTGGTTGGACTTTGTCAAGTTAACACAAACCTAGAAATGTCTGGACAGAATTATCTTTTTTTTTTTTAAAGCATTCTTGCAAGATGGTGCTGAAAGGGCCCGGATATAGCTGTCTCGGGGGAAAATATACCAATGCCTGGCAAACATGGAGGTGGAAGCTCATGGTCAGCTATTAGATGGAACACAGGGTTCCCAAGGAAGAAGGAGCTAGAGAAAGTAACCAAGGAGCTGAAGGGGTCTTCAACCCTATAGGTGGAAGAATAACCATGAACTAACTAGTACCCCCTGGGCTCGTGTCTCTAGCTGCATATATAGAAGAGGATGGCCTAGTTGGCCATCAGTGGGAAGAGAGGCCCCTTGGTTATGCAGACTTTATATGCCCCAATACAGGGGAACGCCGGGGCCAGGGGGTGGGAGCGGATGGGTGGGGGAGCAGGGCTGGGAGGGGGGAGGGTATAGGGAACTTTCTGGATAACACTTGAAATGTAAATGAAGAAAATATCTAATAAAAGTTGAAAAAAATCATTCTTTACACTCCATATTCCATTCCACAACCTCAATCCACCCTCTGACTGTTCCACATCCCACACCACTTCCCCAACCACCCCTGACTCTATGTGGATGCCACCACACACCCCCATCCAGCCTGTTCTCTAAACTCTCTGGGGTGCCCAGTCTCAGAAAGAATGATCTTAATTGAGAAAATACCTTCATAAGATTGGTGTCTTTGTTAGGTTTTCTATTCCTGCTAAAAATATCATGACCAAGAAGCAAGTTAGGGAACAAAGGGTTTATTCAGCTTACAGGTCCGCACTGCTGTTCATCACCAAAGGAAGTCAGGACAGGAGCTCACACAGGATAGGATATTGGAGGCAGGAGTGAGTGCAGAAGCTATGCTTACAAGCTTGCTTCCCCTAGCTTGCCCGGTATGTTCTCTTACACAACCCAGGACTACCAGCCCAGGGATGGTACCACCTACAATGCCCTCCTACCACTGATCACTAATTGAGAAAATGCCTTACACCTGGATTTCATGGAGGCATTTCCTCAAGGGAGATTTCTTTCTCTGTGATAACTCCAGTTTGTGTCAAGTTGACACACCCAAAACCAGTCAGTTCAATTGGCTTATAGGGAAGTCTGTAGGATATTCTCTTGATTAGTGATCAATGTAAGAGGTCAGCTCTCTGAGGTTGGTGCCACCTGGGCAGGTGGTCCTGAGTTGTATAAGGAAGGATTCTGAAAGGTGATGAAGGGCAGGCCAGTGGGCAGCACTCCTTGGTGTCCTCTGATTCAGTTCCTGCCCCCAGTTTCCTGCCCCCAGTTTCCTGCCTCCAGTTTCCTGCCTCCACTTTCCTGCCTCCAGTTTCCTGCCCCCAGTTTCCTGCCTCCACTTTCCTGCCTCCACTTTCCTGCCTCCACTTTCCTGCCTCCACTTTCCTGCCTCCAGTTCCCTGCTTTGGGTTCTTGCTGGGACTTCCCTCTTCTCTTGAAAGACCACCTGGAATAGAAACATAAAACAGACATTTTCACAGTGATTATCACACCAATAAAGTGGTAACTAAAGTAACTAATAAACTCTAGAGTCCAATCCCTGGGAAAGTCAAGACTAACTCATCATAAGTTAGAATGTTTAACTTATTTTGATTTTTCCATATTTTCTTTATTTATTGGATTTAGAGTACGGGACTTTCCTTTAAAATTTTATATTGTAAGTGTGTATCAGAGTCTTCCCTTTATTTCTATTACCAATTTTCTGTTTTTTTTCTTTCCTTCCTTATTATTTTTATTAGCTATTAATAGTCATTAAATATTCTTTATTATTATATTAGTGATATACTAATATTGCTATCAGCATTATAACTTTTAAGCCACTTAGTATGATCTAAATTAAATAGTCTGCTTCTCTTTGTATTGTAACATATACATTAGATGCTTACACTCCTTTCCAGAAAATTGCATGTCTTTTTTTTTTTTGTGGTTGATGATATCATGAGATTTTTATCCCTAATGAGTTAAACAACAAATGAAAATTTCAGAAGAAAGATGTGCTCAAAGAAGTTCTTCATATAGATGTAGAAGGCCATCCATCCCAAGAGATATACAAACAACAACATGGAAATATAAAGAGGATGAGAAAGCAAGGTATGTATGCTGACTCTGCAAAAGGTCAGAACTGCTCAGTCAGTCCTCAGATTTTGGCACCAATAAAACACTAGAGGATGAATTCAAATGTTTAATTTTTAAATGATCGGTGACTTTAAAGAGGATATAAATGCATAGCTAAGTGAATTACAGAAGCCAATAAAAGGTTTGGATAAGAAATTTAGCAGGAATCAAGTCAATAAAGAAACCAACATGAAACACACAAGCAGGAAATGAAAAACTCAATAAAATAAATAAAATTCAGTATATGGCATAAAAATTAGCCTGATCAGCAACAAAAAAATACCTAAGTGGCATTTTGGCCATGTTGATGGATAATTACATCCAAATGGTACTTTTACAGAAACAAAGTAAAAACGAGGCCACGAAAGTCAAGGAAAAATAAGCAAGTGCAATTTTAAAAATAGACTTTAAAAACTTCAAGTCAAAATTAGTAATAAGTAAAAAAGAAAGTATCTGTATGTTATACCGAATACAACTCACCCCAAAAATAGAACAACTCGGGGAAGATGCTTCACATTGGTACCTAATTTCATAAAATGGTCATCACTAAATCTCCAGGAGAAGGTTATAGTACAATGATTGTGAGCAATCTTTATATCACACTCTCATCAACATCTAGAGCACTAAAATAAAAGACTAGTCGTGAAGCTTAGCAATTAAATAAGATGAATTGATTTAAGACGTTTCTGTACAACATTTTATCCAACTACATATTCTTCAAAAGTCTATAGAATTCATTCCAAACCATATCATATTCTATGCCAAAAATCAAGCTTGAGTAAACATGAAAAAGAATTCCTAATAGCATATCAATCTTGATTCAATAAACCTATAAATCAAGAGCAAAAACTATAGAAAATATAGAAATACAAGCATGCACACTGTGTGTGTGTTTCTGCATGCACACTGTGTTTGTGTTTCTGCATGCACACTGTGTGTGTGTGTGTGTGTGTGTGTGTGTGAGTGTGTGTGTGTGTGTGTGTGTGTGTGTGTGTGTGTGTGCGTGTGTATTCTGCATGCACACACAGGTGCTTAGTTTTGAGACAAGGTCTTACTATATAATACCGGCTGGCTCTGCATTCCAATTTTTGAAACTGCAAGCATACACATCTGCCAAAAACACATACATTTTAAAAGAATCAGTGGATCATTGAGGAAACCATGGGGAATATTTTCAATCCCTAGAATCAAATAAAAAATGAAAAAAAAAAAAAAGATCTTATTAAAATCTGTTTGGGTAAACTGAACACAGTCCTAAGACTGAAGTATATACTTAAAACGTCTTCTATTATTAAAAAAAAAAAAAAGAACAAAGCCAATATGAGGGATCAGAGGACAAATCAGACACAGGAAAAGCTAAGAGATAGAGAAGAGGAGAGAGGAGGGCTGATATGTTAACCTAAATTAAGGAGGTGTGAAAGAATTCTTCGAAGCCCACAAGCAAGTAAGCTAAATTTAAAATGCAACCTCTAAATGTATGTAACAGATGTGCAGCTTTGTATTCATGTGGGACCCCTAACAGCAGAAGCAGGGGGCTTCACTGACTCTGATGCCTGCCTTTGGATCTCTTTCCCTTAGCTAGACTGCCTTGTTGTCTAGGTTCAATAGGAGAAGTGTGTAGTCTCACTGTAATTTGACATGCCAAGGCAGGTTGATATCCATGGGATATCTCCCATTCTGTGAAAAGAAATAGATGAGGAGATGAGGGGGAAATGAGGTGAGAGGAAGGCACTGTGAGGAGGTGGGGGTGGCTGCGGTTGAGATGTAAAGTAAATTAATCAATTAGTTAATTAATGAGTGAATTAAAAAATGAAACTTTAAAATGAAAATAATTTGAAGAAATAGGGTGTTATCTGACCCACTAAGCCATAAAGTAGGTTGTCCAAAGAGACCATCTATTATCAAATGGAAGCCATCAGGCCCAAGCAGTTCCTGAAGGCACAAGCAAGTTGTATAAGTTATAAAATGAAACCGAATAGCTATGGTTTTTATACACATTGCAATTCTGTCTGCTGCCAAGCATGCACCTAGAGCTTCATGGGGTGTTCTGTATGATTGGCTAACTAAAGAAGTGAAGACTACTACCTGGTTTACTGAAGGTCATGTATGGTTTAACTGCATGTTAGGTAGGCACACCCCAGAAGTGGACCTCTGCAACATTGCGGCCCCCTTTTGGGGACAACCCTGAAAGACACCAGTGAAGGGAAATCTCCACAGTAGGCAGAATTTTGGGGAGTAAACATAGTCAGCCTTTTTTTTTTTTTTGAAAAAGAAATGACCAAATGTATGATTTGTTTGTTCACAGATTCATGGGCTATGTCGAGGGGATTCCCTCAATAGTCATGGATTTATAAAATTAGTGAGAAAGACATCTGGCATTTGTAGATAGATCTTTTCAAAGGTTATGAAGATACTGTGTGTCATGTAAATGTTCATCAAAGTGAAACTTCTGTGGAGGAGGAGTTCAACAATCAAGTAGAATGGCCTGTTCAGCGGGCCTCTTTTCTCCACAATTCCTTTCAGTGTTCAGGGTAGCAGGGATGGGGGTTATGCATAGGTTTGACAACCTGGATTTACACTCACCAATGTTAACCTGGCAACAGCTGCTATTGAGTGCCAGATCTGCCAACAGCTGAGATCAATATTGAGCTCCAGATAAGGCAGTCTTTCCCAGCCTGGCCAACCAGTGATTGTCCGGTGGGTTGATTGCATTGGACTGCTTCCTCTGTGGAAATGATATGCATTGTTCTTACTGGAGTAGATATTTATTCTGATTATGGATATGTCGTTCCTGCACATAGTGCTTCTGCCAAAACCCTCACCCATGTAGTTACAAAATGCCTTATTATTATGTCCACACAGTATTGCATCTGACAACCAAACGCACTTCATAGCCAGAGAAGTAAGACAGGGTACCCACGATCATTAGATCCACCCAACTAACCCTGTTTCCCCACCATCCTAAATCAGCTAGCATGAGAGAAAAATAAGATGGCCTTCTGGAGGCATAGTTACATTGCCAATTATTGACAGGATCCTGGAGAAATAAAGGCATGGTACTCCAGAATGCAGTATATTCTCTTAATAAATGTCAAATATATGGTAAGATTTCTCCCATAGTGAGAATCCATAGGTCCAGGAATCAATGGGATGGAAAGGGAATAGTTCCATTCACTATCACTGCCAGTGACCTATGAGGAATAGTTTTATTTCTTGTTCCTGTGACCTTGAGTTGTGCTGACCTAGACATTTTGGTTTCAGAGAGGGGAGCACACATACCAGGAGCCACAATAAACATTCCACTGAACTGAAAGTCCAGACTTCCTCTTGGTCATTTTGGCTTCTAATGCCCTTAAATCAACAGACTAAGAATGGAATAACAGTGTTAGGAAGAGAGATTGATCCAGGTTACCATGGGGAATTTGGATTTCTTTTCAACAATGGAGGTAAGAAAGATTATGTCTGGTATGTAGAATGTCCTCTCTCTCTCTCTTTCTCTCTCTCTCTCTCTTCCTCTCTCCCTCTCTCTCTCTCTCTCTCTCTCTCTCTCTCTCTCTCTCTCTCTCTCTGTGTGTGTGTGTGTGTATACCTCTGTGATTTTATGGAACACCTGTGTAAGAAAACATGTGTGTCTCTGTGTGTCCTATTCTGACTTGTTTTTGTTGTTGTCGATGTTGTTTTATCTTCTTTTTATTAATTATGCTGCTTACATGGCCATTTGTTTCTAAACAGGAACAGAAAGGATGTGGATCCAAATGAGAGGGGAAGTAGAATGAATTGGAAAAAGTTATGAGTGAAAAAATCCTTTCAGAATATTTTGTATAAAAAAATCACTTTTACTAAAAAAAAAATGAGATGCACTTGAAGATTGGATTATTCAACACTAGACTTTTAAAATGTGACAAAATGCATTCATAATATCTTTAGTATAAATATTAGGTTTTTTTATCCATTAGGAACTGCTGCAAAGTATAAGTGAAAATGAGTTGGTAAATTTTTCAGGAAATAAAGGTACTGGCTGGCCAAAACTGACTACCTGAATTAAACTTCGAAAGCATATGGTAAAAGTAAAGAATTAACTCATGAAGATGTCCTCTGACTTCAATGTGTATTCTGTGGCATAGGACTCATACCATCATGCCTATACCTCAATACACAAATAAAAAAAAGAGCTTTAAAAATGTGTAATAAAGTGTCTTGGAGTTTTCATTGCTGTGAAGAGACACCATGACCATGACAACTCTTATAAAGGAAAACAGTTAAGGTGGGCTGGCTTACCAATTCAGCACAGACAGACATCATTCTGGAGAAGAGTCTGAGAGTTCTACATCTGGATTGGCAGGCACCAGGAAAGAGAGACACTGGTCCTGGCTTAAGCATCTGAGGCCTACCCTGAGTGACATACTCCTTCCAACAAGGCTTTGCCTCTTAATAGTGTCACTCCCTATTAGCCTATGGAGTCCATTTTCATTCTAATTACAACACACACACACACACACACACACACACACACACACACACAAACACAAACAAAAAAGATGCACAATCATGACTAAAAGCAGGAATTCTAGTGGTAGAGTTTTCTTCTTTTACTCCCTCTTGGCGAGTTCACTTAAACATTTTCTGTATCTTTATTCATAAATGAGTATGACATTGTTGCTAACCATAATGTAATTCTCTAGACATGTACTTAAATCATACGTAAAACATGGAATATAATCACTGGTGTTATCAATTCAACAGAGTTGATAGATGGAAGCTAGCTTGTCATGTAAACATGGCTGGTAAGTCTTGACCACTCTCTAATCCTTCTGTCCTGCCCTTTATTCCTTCCACCATTTCTCAGTCTCTCAAACAATTGCCTTCCTGATTCCTCATTGAATGTGTTGTACCTTTCCATTGACTTCCGTTCTTCATTGCACCATAGCCACTACTAACAATGGGCAACCACATCCTATTTCTAGAATGGAAACACCCTTCAGCATAACTCTCCTGTTTTCTATTCAACACAGGTTCCATATACAAAAATATGATCACTTAAATGCTTAATAGAATAATCGCCAATCTTTAGGTTATGGAGTCTGAACTTTCTCTTTCTCTCTCTCTCTCTCTCTTTCTCTCTCTCTCTCTCTCTCTCTCTCTCTCTGTGTGTGTGTGTGTGTGTCTGTCTGTCTGTCTGATCTGTCATATTTGATAAGGCACCTTGTGCTACAACACTGGGTTCAATTTACTGTAAACAAGGACCACAATCAGCCATACCACTGTTTTTTGTTCCAGATGACCTTGTGTAGCCTTCAGAAACATTTCTTCTTTGGTCTTTGTGGGTTGTGTACTACTCAAGTCACTACTCATCTCGGAGCCATAACCATCCATTGTGACTTCCTTCATCTCTTTTTAGCTTTTAAGTAATGAACATCCTTCATTGACATACTGTCTACTGCTTTGAACTTTTGCAACTATCCCCAGAATTTAGATCTTGAAATGTAATCATCCTTGCATATTTTCTGCTGTAATTAGTTCCAGCAACTGATGAAAAATATCTGTATATTATTTGATTTGAGGCAAATGTTCTGGATAGTATGAAATGGATCACTGTGGTTATGGTCAACTATAAGTATTAGACACCTTTATTAATTAACAATCAGATGGCTGAGTACTATAAACTTCCAAAGTTATAAGGCAGGTCTCAATCTTCTTTATATTCCTCTTATATTGCCTTGAATATAATTGGACCATATGTTGTTATTTAGCTGGAGACAGAGAATACATTATGAAAGGCTGAATGAAAAGACACAGAGAAAAACATTTCTTATGTGAAGCATGGGAATATTGGTCACCAATGTAGTACATGCATAATTACATTTGCAATACCCTTATAATAAGGGAAAATTTATTTTAGTTAGTTACCATTGCTGGAGAGCAAAGTCTTTTACACTTCATAGTATAGAAAACTAAAGCTTTACTGCTCCCCAAAGGGAAATAAAATGTAATGGCCCTTCCCATGTCAATACTACACATACAAAAAGAGAATATATCCCAAGGAGAGTAAACTTGATTTAAAGATAGAGGCACTAGCTGGAACAAGAGAAGAGGCAATTTGTTAAGGGTCTAATTATGACACCACTAGCAGAGTCCTAATGAGATGGCAGAGGAAGAAATCATAAAACTTAGCAGTCGGGGTTCATTGGCTCAGATATTAAATTGCCAATTAATCTCAGCTGCAAGTACCAACTAAACCTCATTTACTAAAGTGAATATTTTTAAACTCTCAGAGAAAAACTTCAATCTCAGATAAGATGGAAAAGGCATGGAGCATATTTAGTTCTTGTCAATGTTATATTGACACCTAGACATATCTAGGACAAAAGAAAATGAATCAACAAATCATGTGTGTCAAAATGGGCTCTGGACATGTCTGTGGGGTGTTTTCTTCCTGTTGATTGATGTTGGAAGACCTATCTCATCTGTGAGTAGAACATTTCCTGGGCTAGTGAGTCAAGGTTATTTAAGAAAGGGTCTCAGCAAGCCAGGGGGTATTAAGACAGTATAGCATTCCTCCATGGTCTCTCCTTCAGTTTATGCCTCCATGTTAGGGGCCTGAGTTCATACCCTGACTTCCCTCAAGGATGGAGTGTGATATGTAGGTATAAACCAGATTAACCTTTCCATTCCCAAATTGGTTTCGCTCATAGTATTCATTACAGCTAAAGAAAAAAGAAAAAAAGGAAGTAAAAAGGAAAGAGGGAAAGAAGGAAAAAGAAGGAAAGAAGGAAGAGAGAGAGAGAGAGAGAGAGAGAGAGAGACTAAAACAGAATATCCAAATAACCTTGCAGTATGCCATTGTATCTAATTTGTTTTTCAATTTTACATGAGGGTTACAGTTACCATATTATCCTGTAGTTAAAAGATTTTGGATCTTTAAATCACATTGAGACTGTGAAAGACAGTCTTTGTCAGTGTTCTATTGCTGTGAAGAGACACAATGACCACAGAATTCTTATAAAGGAAAGCATTTAACTGGGATTTGTTTACAATTTCAGAGATTTAGTTCATTATCAGTATGTCAGGGAACATGGTAACATGAAATCAGATGTTGTGCTTGAGAAGAAACTAATATTTCTACATCTGGATCCATAGGCAGCAGGAAGAGAGGGAGACACTGAGCCTGGCTTGAACTCTTGAATACTCAAAGCCTTCCTCCAGTGACACAGTTCTTCCAACAAGGTCATATCTATTCCAACAAGGATGTACCTTCTAATCCCTTCAAACAGTGCCACTCTCTGGTGAACAAGCATTTGAGTCTATCAGCCTATAATGGCTATTCATATCAAATCACTACATTCCACTCACTCGCCTCTATATAGGCTTATAACTATATAGTAATGCAAAAAGTACACTTAGTTCAATTTCAAAAGTCCCCATAGTCTATAACAGTTCAACACTGTTTAAAAGTTCAAAGTTAAAGCTTCTCCTTAAACCCATCTCAATTTCCTATAAAATCAAATCTAAAAGTAAAACATAATCTTCCAATATACAATGGCAGAGAATATATACTAGCATTCCAAAAAGATGAGCTATAGTTCTTCCATACCTACCCTCTCTTGTACCACTTATAGTGGGCAGAGTTACTAAAGTCAAAGCAGAATCCAAGAGCTTGGAATAAGAACTTTCCTTCATAACAGACACAACAATTTGTGGCTATCTTCATTTTACAAGTGAATCATATATCTTTGCTTCTGTGTCTATACCTGTTTAGTAGACATTATGTATCTAAGTATTTTCCTTTCCATATGAAAAATATTTTTACTTTTAGAATACACCTCTCTTTTAGAATAGTTTGTGCACATTAAAGCACACAAGAAATTATTTGTTCTTTAAATTATACTGGCCTGGCTTGGTGGTGCACACCTTTAATCCCAGCACTTGGGAGGCAGAGGCAGGCAAATTTCTGAGTTCAAGGCCAGCCTGGTCTACAGAGTGAGTTTCAGGACAGCCAGGGCTACAGAGAAAAACCCTGTCTTGAAAACAACAACAACAACAACAACAACAAAATAAAATAAAAATAAATAAATTATACCACTCACATATTTATCTTATTTTGAAAATCAATCTTTATATGTTTAAATGTGCATATGTGGGGTTGAGTATATGACACTGGGTAAAGTTATTTACTGTCAAGCCTAAAGATTTGTATCTGATCCCCAGAACACACATGGCAGAAAGAGATAAGTAACTCTGGGAGGTTGTCCTTTGTCCTCCACACACATGTCGTAGTATTCCTTCATATACAACAGAGAAGTAAGTAAAAATGTAAAATCAAGATTAAAATACATGGGTTTACTCTAAGGTATTATTAAAATGTAATCATATTAAAATTTGCCATGTACAGATATTTAAAATTTACCTTTGAAAATTTACTTTGATTGATTTCATAAGTTTGGGAATAAGAATACATACTATATATCATACTAAATTGTTAGAGCTGTCATAACAACATACCACAGATTGATTAGTTTAAACTACGGAAATCTATCTTGTCACAAATCTGGAGACTAAAATGAAAAATAAAAGTATCAACAGGGTAGGCTCAATTTACCAATTTACTATAGGCATTGCTTGAAGATTATCAATGAGTCAAAGTTATTCTCCAATGAAACATAACCAAGATAATGTATTTCATTGTAAGAAAGATTTAATAAATTGGTGTTCATGATATGAACTTAGTAATAGATACCTGAGATCTTCAGATCTGGAGGAAACTGTGGCTTCCTGAGTAAATGATCCTGGCAGCCATATAATAAGAAGTAAAATAAATGTAACACCAGTGTGGGGATGAGGCATTACCCTATACTGGGGCATAGGGCCTTCACAGGACCAAGGGCCTCTCCTCACATTGATGACCAACTATGTCATCCTCTGCTACATATGCAGCTGGAGTCATGAGTCCCACCGTATATAAACTTTGGTTGGTGGTTTAGTCCCTGGGAACTTTGGTAGTACTGGTTAGTTCATACTGTTTCTCTTCATATGGTTCCTCCTTGGGTCCTTTCTCTAGTTCCTTCATTGGGGACCCTGTGCTCAGTCCAATGGTAGGTGGTGAGCAACTAATTATGTATTTGTCAGGCACTGAAGAGCCTCTCAGAAGACAGCTATATCAGGTTCCTGTCAGCAAACACTTTTTTGGTATCCACAATAGTCTCTCAGTTTGATGATTGTATATGGGATGGATCCCCAGGTAGGGCAGTCTCTGGATGGTCATTCCTTCAGTCTCTGCTCCACACTTTGTCTCTGTAACTCCTTCCATGGGTATTTTGTTTCCCCCTTCTAAGAAGGATGGAAATATCCACACTTTGGTCTTCCTTCTTGAGTTTCATGTGGTTTCTGAAATTTATCTTAGGTATTCTGAGCTTCTGGGCGAATATCCACTTATCATTGAGTGTATATCATGGGTATTCTTTTGTGACTGGATTGCCTCACTCAGGATGATATCCTCCAGATCCATCCATTTGCCTAAGAATTTCATAAATTCATTGTTTTTAATAGCTGAGTAGTCCTCCATTGTGTAAATGTACCACATTTTCTGTATTCATTCTTCTTTGAGGGACATCTGGGTTCAGCACTTGAAGTCCTAGCAAGAGCAATTAGAAAACAAAAAGTGATCAAAGGAATAAAATTTGGAAAGGAATAAATTAAAATATCACTATTTCAGATGATATGATAATATACTTAAATGACCCCAAAATTCCACCAGAGAACTCCTAACCCTGACAAACAACTTTAGCAAAGAAGCTGGATATAAAATTAACTCAAACAAATCAGTGGCCTTTCTCTACAGAAAGGATAAACAAGCTGAGAAAGAAATTAGGGAAACGATACCTTTCATGATAGTCACAAATAATATAAAATACCTTGGTGTGACTCTAACTAAATAAGTGAAAGTCTGTATGATAAGAACTTCAAGTCTCTGGAGAAAGAAATCAAAGAACTCAGAAGATAGAAAGATCTCACATACTCATGGATTGGCATGATTAACATAGTCAAAATGACTATCTTGCCAAAAGCCATCTACAGATTCAATGCAATAATATCCAATATATATATATATATATATATATATATATATATATATATATATATACATATATATATACAAACAACTCAAGAAGTTAGACCCAGACCACAAAATAACCCTATTTTAAAAAATGGGGTACAGAGATAAACAAAGAATTCTCAACTGTGTAATACCGAATGACTGAGAAGCACCTAAAGAAATGTTCAACATCCTTAGTCATCAGGGAAATGCAAATCAAAACAACTCTGAGATTCCACCTCACAACAGTTAGAATGGCTAAGATCAAAAACTCAGGTGACAGCAGAGGCTGGCAAGGATGTGGAGAAAGAGGAATACTCCTCCATTACTGGTGGGATTGCAAGCTGGTACTTCCACTCTGGAAATCAGTTTGGTGGTTCCTCAGAAAATTGGACATAATCCTACCTGAGGACCCAGCAATACCACTCCTGAGCATATACAAAGAAGATTCCACAACTTGTAATGCTCCACTATGATCATAGCAGCCTTACTTTTATATTTTTTTTTGAATCTGTTATGCAACATATATTTGTCCCCTTTCCAAACTCTTCTCAAATTGTCGCTATTTTCTTCATTCTATACCCACACTATTCCTGGCCTGATCTCTCTCTCTCTCTCTCTCTCTCTCTCTCTCTCTCTCTCTCTCTCTCTCCCTCTCTCCCTCTCTCTATCTCTCTCTCTCCCTCTGTACGTGTATGTATGTATGTATGTATGTATGTATGTATGTATCTCTCTGTGTATCTTTCTCTCTGTATTTTTCTATCTATCTATCTATCTATCTATCTATCTATCTATCATCTATCTATGTCTATTTAAAATAAAGCATGAGGTAAAAATGAATTAACACAAATGAAAAACGTACATGAAACACATACACAGAGAGAGAACTCATAAAGACACAAAACTGGAAACCATAATATACAAGCAAAATCCCAGTAAGATAAAAAACAAAATGTGAGACAAATTGTCTACAAAAATCCCATTCAGTTCATGTTAAGTTGGCCATCTACTTAATGCTGGGCATAGAGCCTATCCTTAACTGTGGTTACTATATACAGTGAGATTCAGTTGAAGAATGATATTTATTTATTTATTTATTTTTATTTTTTGCAAGCAAATGTTAAATAGAAATAGAGCTTCTTGCTTAAAGATGTAATCTCATCATCATTTCTGCATCTCATTGCGTGGATCTGATCTACCTCACACCTGTTAATAGACTGTGCATGCTGCTACCACCACCCTTATATGTGAGCCTGTTCTGCTGTTTCTAGAGGACATTGTTTCTTGATGTCATTCATCTCCAATGGGACTTAATTTTTTTCCCATCTGCTTTTCTAAAGTATTCCAAGTTCTGAGGAAGAAATTTGATAGAAGCATCCAATATATGACTTAGTTCTCCAAGGTCTCGCATTCTCTGCATATAGTCTGGCTGTCCATCTCTCTAAAGGTTCCCATTGCCTGCAAGAGAAAACTTCTCTGGTGGTAACTGAGTGCGTCATTGATTCGTGTGTATTGAAAAACTGGGAGCCATTGAATTGCAGGTAGTAGTATATTTTGCTTTCCCTTAGGTCCATGTTCTATCTATTCTTTGGTTCTCAGGCCCTCAAGCAGTATCAAGCATAAATTAGACCTCATAGAGTGGGCCTTAAATCTAATTCAAGGTAGTTGATTACCCTCACACCATTTGTCCCATTACTATAGCAACATGTTATGAAGGCAGATTATCACTGTAGATCACAGAGTTTGTAGCTGGGTTGGTATTTATCGTTCTCCTTTGGCAGCATGCACAGTAACTTCTAGTACTTTAAAGACAAGTCAATAGGTGAAGGATCTATGTAGGGACAAGCTTGATTTCCCCATGTTTACTGAGATATGTAAGTTTTGCCTTTGGCAATAGTTCCTTACCATCAATTTGTAGGGAAAAACCAACAGCACTGTCAATAGCCTAGGTTGTTTGGGAGGTCTCCATGGGGCTTCTTCAGCTAACAACGTGTTTAAATGTAACCCATCCTGAAATGGAGAGGAGCCTGAGGAAAAGAATGCCCAGCTGGGCGACATGTCCAAAGAGGGATGCTGCTCAAAGGGAGGTCCCAAGGCCTGACACTATTACTGAGGCTAAGGAGTGCTCACAATAAAGGACCTTTTATGACTGCCCTGAGAAAGATCCAACAAGCAACTGAAAGTGTCAGATGCAAATATTTGCACTCGACCAATGGACAGAAGCAGCTGATCCCGGTTGTTGAATTAGGAAAGNACATGTCCAAAGAGGGATGCTGCTCAAAGGGAGGTCCCAAGGCCTGACACTATTACTGAGGCTAAGGAGTGCTCACAATAAAGGACCTTTTATGACTGCCCTGAGAAAGATCCAACAAGCAACTGAAAGTGTCAGATGCAAATATTTGCACTCGACCAATGGACAGAAGCAGCTGATCCCGGTTGTTGAATTAGGAAAGGCTGAGGGAAGCTGCCTGTAGAAGAGAGCAGCAGTCTTAATCAATCTGGGCCCTCAAGATCTCTCAAACACTGAACCACCAAAGAGTCAGCATACACCAGATGTTTTAAGGCCCCTAACACACATACAGTAGAGGACTCCTGGGTCTGTGTTCATGCAGAGAAGATGCACCTAACCCTCAAGAGACTGGGGGCCCCAGGGAGTTTAGAGGTCAGGTGGGGTGGGGGTGGGGACATCCACCTGGAAACAGGTGAGTAGGGAGGAGGTATGGGTTGTGGAACAGTCGGAGGGTGGGGAGGGGAATAACATATGGAGTGTAAATAAATAAATATTTTTAAAAAGAGAAAATGTATGGAAATAAATCATAATTGGCCAAAGAGAAAAAAACAATGTAACTTGTACCTGGCATGGAGGTTTTCCCTGGTGTTGAAGCAGATATAGTTGGGGCATTGTCCTCCCTATTAAATTGTGATTCCATTTAAATTTCTTTGCTAAATGTATATATTTTTAAAGGCTTCTGTAGGTGTAGTTTTCCATATGCCTCTCTCTAGAGGACCTTAGTTAGTTACTGTCCATCCATATTCCCTTCTTTAACTCCCTCTTCAATCCCCTCCCTCTTTCATCATCCTGTTTCAATCTCCCCCTTAACCATATATTCTACTTCCCCTTCGTTGAAAATCTTCCTCTTCCCCCTGTTTTCTTTACTCTTTATTTAACCTCTGTGGTGATGTGGATTTGATAGAATAAAGGTCTTTGTAAAGTCTGTTTTTACAATCTCTGGATCTTATTAGTGTCTGTTGTAATATATTATTTTTCATCCCTAATTTGATTAACTTGAGACTTCTCTCTTTTTCCACTTATTAACTTGGGTAAAGGTTTATCAATCTTGTTAATCTTTTCAAAGAACCAGCTTTGCTAGGCAAAGATTCTTTATATTAACTTTTTCCTATTTCATTATTTTCAGTACAGACTTCTCATTATTTCTTTCTGTATATTGGGGGGCGAGGGGGGGTGAAGTGCTTGTTTGTTTTGCTCCAAAACCTTAAGATACATCCTCAGTGTAATAGTTTAAAATAGTTCAGACTATTATATGAAGACACTTATTGCAACAGGTTACCCTCTTAGGGCTGCTTTTGTTCTGTCCCAAAGACTTTAGTAGGCTGCACTTTCAGTTTCCTTCCAGACAAAAATTCTTGTAAAATTATAGGACTAAATTTTAAAACCAAGCAAAAGAACTCAATGAGATGATAAGATATATATATATATATATATATATATATATATATATATATATATGTGTGTGTGTGTGTGTGTGTGTGTGTGTGTGTGTGTGTGTGTTTCAAGACAGAGTTTCTCTGTATAGCCCTGGCTGTCCTGAAACTCACTTTGTAGACCAGGCTGGCCTTGAACTCAGAAATCCACCTGCCTCTGCCTCCCTAGTGCTGGAATTAAAGGCGTGAGCCACATATTTTCTTCTTTCATCATCAATGTACCTGAATCTCTTTTTTTCAGATTTGCTTCTATTTTTATATCTCTTATAATCTAATGGTAGACTAAGACACAGTGGTGTCTTTTTCCATAAGGAGAGGCACACAACCATAAAATAATTATTTTTGTACTAATAAATGTTAACCAAGTTTTTACTTACTTGTGAAGTTAAAATATATGTTGTGTACTCATTTAATGTCAATAACCATAAAAGATTAGCTGACATATCACAACAGATAGATGAAGCTAAATGAGCAAGATGTTATTAGCTTAAAATCTTAATTATAGTGTTGTCATTAACAGCAGACATCTCCTTTTCCAATTACTGTGCTCTATGGTAGCATTGCCTCCAAATATTAAGTTAATACAGTGCTGTCAACCAAAATACAATTCATTGACATTTTCATAAAATATATACATATATAATTTTATAATATTACATTGCATTATATCTCAAAGTAATTAATATAATAACCTAGTAATGAGTGTCATATTCCTTAATGATAATCAATCTAATCATATCCAACAACAAAATCATTATTAAGTGTGTTCTTTATGGAAGCACAGTGAAATCTGTAATTTTTATGCCAGATACTTCAGAAAAAGAATCTTATGGAAGAACCTTGCACTGAGAACTCAAAGAAAGGTACAATACCATCTCTAATGAAAAGGAAACTAAATGAGAAAATCTGTTTTTATTATTTAAACAATCACTCTATGATAGGCTAATCAGTGATGCAAAGTCTTTCATAGTTTATCATTAAACCAAACATATTTACTTTAGTAAAACAGAAAAAATATTTTTACTGGGCTACTATCTACATATGTAGAATACAAAAATAAATAAATAAATACTTTAAGACTATGGCCCATGTGTTTTGCAATTGTTCATGTGCTGTTTTAGAGATACATTAGGAGCACAGATTTCAAATTTATGTAAACATCTCTTTCTTTTCTTTTAATTTTATTCTTTAAAATTAGATATTTTCTTTATTTACATTTCAAATGTTATCCCCTTTCCTAATTTTCCCTTCTAAAATCCCCTATCCTCTCCCCCCTCCCCCTGCTCCCCAACCCACACTCTCCTGCTTCCTGGCCCAGATATTTCTCTATACTGGGTCATAGAACCTTCACAGGA
This sequence comes from Mus minutoides, assembly GCA_902729485.2. Lineage (NCBI taxonomy): Eukaryota > Metazoa > Chordata > Mammalia > Rodentia > Muridae > Mus > Mus minutoides. The sequence goes on from LR751843.1 coordinate 55,321, forward strand.
CCAAAGGCCTCTCCTCCCATTGATGACCAACTAGGCCATCCTCTGCTATGTATGCAGCTAGAACAATGAGTATCTCCATGTGTTTTCTTTGTTTGGTTGTTTATTCCCAGGGAGCTCTGGAGTTACTGGTTAGTTCATATTGTTGTTCCTCCTATGGGCTTGCAAACCCCTTCAGTTCCTTGGGTACTTTCTCTAGCTCCTTCATTGGAGACCCTGTGCTCTGTCAAATGGATGACCGTGAGCATCCACTTCTGTATTAGTCAGGTACTGGCAGAGCCTCTCAGGGGACAGCTATATCAGGCTCCTGTCAGCAAGCTCTTGTTAGCATCTGCAATAGTGTCTGGGTTTGGTGATTGTTTATGGGATGGATCCCCAGGTGGGGCAGTTTCTGGATGGTCCTTCCTTTAGTCTCAGCTCTGAACTTTGTCTCTGTAACTCCTTCCATGGGTATTTATTCCCCCTTCTAAGAAGGATCAAAGTCTCCACAATTTGGTTTTCCTTCTTCTTGAGTTTCATGTGTTTTGAAAATTGTATCTTGGGTATTCTGAGCTTATGAGCTAATATCCACTTATCAGTTAGTGCATATCATGTGTGTTTTTTTGTGATTGGGTTACTTCACTCAGGATGATATTCTCCAGATCCATCCATTTGTCTAAGAATTTCATGAATTCATTGTTTTTAATACCATTGTGTAAATGTACCATATTTTCTGAATCCATTCCTCTGTTGAGGGACATCTGGGTTCTTTCCAGCATGTTGCTATCATAAATAAGGCTGCTATGAATGTAGTAGTGCATGTGTCCTTATTACAATTGGGAGCATCTTCTGGGTATATGCTCAGGAGTGGCATTCCTGGATCTTCTGATGGAACTATGTTCAATTTTCTGAAGAACCACCAAACTGATTTCCAAAGTTGTTATGCCAGCTTGCAGTCCCACCAGCAGTAGAGAAGTGTTCCTCTTTCTCCACATCCTTGCCAGCATCTGCTATCACCTGAGCTTTTTATCTTAGCCATTGTAACTGCTGTGAGTTTGAATCTCAGGGTTGTTTGGATTTGCATTTCCGTGATGATTAAGGATGTTGAGCATTTTTTAGGTGCTTCTTAGCCATTTTCTAGATGGATACCAGGTACCAATGTTAAATCAGGATCAGATTAATGATCTAAACAGTCCCATATCCTCTGAAGAAATAGAAACCGTCATTAATAGTCTCCTAATGGAAAAATGCCCAGGACCTAGTGGGTTTAATGCAGAGTCTTATCAGACCTTCAAAGAGGACCTAATAACTATCCACATCTCTTTCATATAGATCATTAACACTCTTTTATTTTCTTATTGAAAGTAAATAATATTGTATGTTTAAATGTATTGAATGAATGCAATTCTACAGGACTATCTTATGCAAAATCTGGCCTGTTGAAAAGAAAAACATTATTAGTATTATTTTTATTATTATTATTATTATTGGTTTTTTGTTATGAACCATCCATGATTACTCAATAGGCTGTGATTTATTTTGATTTTTACATTAAAGTAGTGATTCAGAGGTTGCAAACCATTGTAGTCAGATATTATTCAGAGTAGTTGGATCATTTTTCATGTTCTACAATCTTATATTACTTTTTCACACAGACACATAAAAAATAGCCAGCGTATAATAATGCAATGGCATATTATGATTTGGATATCAAATTTTGATTCCACAGTCTTATGTGTTTAAATGTTAGTCATTGGGTGTGGATTTACAACAGAGTACATTTTGTTTCTGGTCAGTTTCTCTCCCTTTCTGATTTCTTGATGCCATCACATTATCTTTCTTCAGCTCTATTATTCTATGACCATGATGTTTCTCTTCTCTTCTCCCTTATAACAATTGTCCATAATAACTACATAGTGCAATCTCCAAAACCTAAGCCAACATCAATATTTCTGGCTTTTAAATTGCTTTTCTCAGGTTTTTTTCACAATAAGGAAAGTGTACTAGAATAAGATGCAAATGCTATATCATATATGTTTCTCAATCGTAATATTTATTGATTGTTCCATAAACTTTATCTTAATAGTGGAAGACCCCAATCTATGTGGTCCTATTCATATTTGCAGCATAGACTACCAACATCATGCACTTCTACAGGTATAAAAGAGTGACATGTGGCTATTACAAAGGACTTAGTTATAAAAAATTTTTAAAAAAAATCAGTACTATTTGAGGTTCACTGCCTTTTGTCTTTATAACCATACAACTTTCCCACTCTTCTCAGTGAGTCTTGATACCTGCTGCCTCCTCTCAGCACACAAGTTTCCTTCTTGTTACAGATAATTGCCTTTCTGACATTGTTATCTGTATTTTTCATCTCTGCACAAAACAGTTTCTTGATACTTTTTTTTACACAATGGATAGCACTTTTGTAAGCCCCTTGGGGAAATAATGCTAAGCTATTTTGAGAGTTGTCACACAGTAAAATCTAAAATATTTGACAAAGGGAATACATTTATGCTATTTTATGTTACTCTCTGGCAGATGTATTGCAAAATAAAACACCATCAGTGGAAGGAAGAACTCACTGAACTAAGAGCAGCACTGGGAAGAAAATGGTACACAGTTATAAATTTTGTCATAAGAAATTTACCATGTGAATGAAAATGGAAACAGATTCCTCCCATTGATCCATAGCCATAGACTTAAACTTCTCAAGAGAAGACTGTTACTTGGTGTGAAGGAAAAGGTGAGTACTAAAAGTTTTTCTTCCCTCTAGTTCATAAAGCATCATACAATTGAAATATTTATACTGAGCTATAAAGAGATTATAGAGTACTATTTTCCACACAATCAGACCACATTATTCAAATAGTTCATAACGAGTTATGATCTCTTGGGATTATAATAAAAAGTTTTATTCTGTCNTCCACATCCACGCCAGCAACTGTTGTCACCTGAATTTTTGATCTTGGCCATTCTTACAGGTGTGAGGTGGAATCTCAGGGTTGTTTTGATCTGCATTTCCCTGATGATTAAGGATGTTGAGCATTTTTTCAAGTGCTTCTCAGCCATTCGGTATTCCTCGGTTGAGAATTCTTTGTTTAACTCTGTGCCCCACTTTTAAGTCACTAGTGGAAATATCTTTAAATTGGAATTGTATACTCTAGACTGACTTCTTACTGAGAGCCATAAATCATCTATTCAAATCACCATATCAAAAAGTCAATCTCTTTTTTCTTCATTCAAGGTAAACCATTCAACATCTCAACAGAAAATGGAAGGCTAAAGAGATAGAAATTAGTGAGCCTCTCTCATTAGATATTTTTATTTAAATATAACAAAGATTATTCCATGTACACAAAAATATTAAGAATAAAACACCGTTCTGTAAATATTGCTCAGTAGACAAGAGCATTTGATGCTCTTTCAGATGTCTAGTATACCCATTCTCAGTGGCATACAACCATCTGAATTTTTGGATTCCCCAATATCTGATCCACTTACATACTCACATACTCATACCCTCATATATATATATATATATATATATATATATATATATATATATATATATATATATGACTTATGACTGAGAGAGAGAGATAGCTGGGGGTCAGAGTTTAGTGAGAGAAGCAGAAAGCAGAGACAGAAGGGGAAGAGGAGGTAAAAGAGAAGGAGAGAACAGAAAAATAAAATCTAAGAAAGAAAACAAGTTTGTCCAATTTCCACTGCAGTCAGTGAAATTCAGTAGAACCGTACCCACACTGGTCTATTCTCTCTGAAGCACTGCTACAATAGTAAGGCTAGATCTTAAAGCTATTTTGGTAATTCATGTTTTGTGACATTTAATAATAACTTAACAATCATTGGAATTTTTTTTGTTTTTGTTAGCTAAAGCACTTTTAGTTTTATCCTTCCTTGATATTTATATGTATCCTGATATGTTGTTGTATCAGACTAGAATTATATATGTTATATTTTGCTGTCTTTGTTTTCCTTTGTCTTTCTCCTGTTTGCCAAAATTCAAGTTGTGATTTTCAACTGCATCTGATTTTCAGATGTATAATTATAGTCCAGTCAATATTATGGTTCAGTTTCATTAATTATGCATGAGTTTTTATAAATCATTTAGGTAAGAAATTTCTTAAGGTATTATTTTCATAATCTTAGAAGATAAACTTGAGAATGTGTACATTTTAATGTTTGAGCACACAGTAACTCATGACTCTGTCACCCTACGTCAGGTGCTTGAGGAGGATAAGGAAAAGGCATAATTTGTTAAAGTTTAAGTAATTGTTATATTTTGACTGGTCTATAAAAACAATATACATAAATGGGATGTCTACAATGGCTGAGCTCAAACAATATTCTCAGATAAGAATTGTTTGCTTTAGAAATACATTAATGCAATGGACTTCCATTTAATTGGAATATTTTGTTTATTATTATTATTATTATTATTATTATTATTAAATCTTTTTTTACAGTCCAGTTGTTATTGCCCTCCCACTGTTCATCCTCCTATTCCCCCTCCCCCATCTCCAAGAGTATGTCCCTGCACTTCCAACCCACCAGATCTCTCTGCTCCCTCAGGCCTCAAGTCTCTCAAGGGTTAGGTGTATCTTCTCTCACTGAGACCATACCTGCCAGTCCTCTGCTGTGTCTGGGGCCTCACTTCAGATAGTGCATGCTGCCTGCCTTGTGGCTCAGTGTCTGAGAGATTCAGAGATTCAGGTTAGTTGAGAATGCTGGTCTTCCTATGGGGTCCTCAGCTTCCTCAGCTTCTTCCAGATTTTCCTTAATTCAACCACAGGGTTCCCTGGCTTCTGTCCATTGGTTGGGTGTAAGTATCTGCATCTGACTCTTTCAGCTGCTTTTTAGACCTCTTGGAGGGCAGAAATGCTAAGCTCCTGTTTGTAAGCACAAAATAGTACCAGTAATAGTGTCAGGCCTTGGAGCATCCACTTGAGCTGGATCCCAATTTCGGCCTGTCACTGGATATCTTTTCCTTCATATCTTCTCCATTTTGTTTCTGCAGTTCTTTTAGACAGTTATAATAATGGAAAATGTGCACTGTGATATATATTTCTCCTTGTTTCACTGCTATAGGGGAATTTCTTTCTTATATTAAGTATACATGTTAAAAACTACAACTGCTAATCATTTTGCTAAATTAGCATAATCCTTTACTACATTCTAAGTATTTGTCTTTTTACCCACAGATTAGAGTAGTGCTCAACCATTACTAAAGAAAAGTCTTTTAACAACAGGAACCAATATAGGAAACCATAACCAATCAAAATGCAGAGTTGTAGAGTTAAGTTCTAGGGACCACTGGAAAAGTAGAGGCAAAAGATTGTACAGACCAAAGAAACAGGAAGTTTACTGTGAAATTGAACATCCTTAGCCATCAGGGAAATGCATATTAAAATAAACCTGAGATTCCATGTCACACCAATTAAAATGGCTAAGGTCAAAACACAGGTGACAGCCGATTCTGGCAAGGATGTGGATAAAGAGAGATCCTCCTCCATTGCTGGTAGGATTGCAAGCTAGTAAAATCACTTTGAAAATCAATCTGGTGGTTCCTCAGAAAATTTGAATATTTCTACCAGAAGATCCAGTTATACCACTATTGGGCATAAACCCAAAAGATAATCCAACATATAACAAGGAAACATGCTCCACTATATTTAGAGAAGCCTGATTTAAAATAGCCAGAAGCTGGAAACAACCCAGATGTCCCTGAACAGAAAAATGGGTAAAGAACATGTGGTATATTTATACAATGGAGTATTACTCAACAATTAAAAACATTGACTTCATGAAATTTGCAGAAAAATGGATGGAACAAGAAAACATCATCATTAGTGAAGTAATCCAGACACAAAAGAGCACAAATGAAATGTACTCACCAATAAGTGGAGATTAGCCCAAACTCTCAGAATACCTACAATACAACCCCCAAACCATATGGAACTTAAGAAGAAGAAAGGCCAAAGTGTGGATGCTTTAATCCTACCTGAAGGGGATTGTAACCCCAGAGACTAATCCACCAACCAAAGAATATAAAAGGAGGGATACCTTGCTCCAGATACATATGTAGTTCAGGATTGCCTCTTCTGGAATCAATGGGAGGGGAGGCCCTTGTTCCTGTGGGGGCTGGATTTCCCAGCATAGGGGGGGTGCAAGAGTTCTAAGTCAGGAGTGGGTGAGAGAGTGGAGAAACACCCTCATAGAGGTAAAGGGGAACATGGAGATGGTGAGTGGTACTAGAGGGTTGTGGAGGTATAACCAGAAAGGGAAATATCATTAGAAATGTAAACTAATAAAATTAAATTTGAAAAAAGAATTTCCTAGTAATGTCAAAAGGTGTACACATAAGGTCTTACCAATATGACTGGACAAACATGAACTGAACAAGGATGACACCAACAGGTATGCTAAAGTAAACACAGGCTAGGAGCAGTTCAGGAGGCATCAACCACAGAGAGAATTACTGGTGAGTAAAGAGTGATGGAGAGCTAGCAAAATAGTCTTCCTTTGGATATTTTATTTAACTACATTTCAAATGTTATCCCTTTCCTTTTTTCCTCTCTGGAAACCCCTTATCCCATCCTCCCTCCCCCTGCTTCTATGAGGGCACTCCGCCACCCACATACCCACCTCTGCCTCCATGTCCTGACATTCCCCTACACTAGGGCATTGAGCCTCCACAAGACCAAGAGTCTCTCCTCCAATTGATGCCAGACAAGGCCATCCTCTGCTACAATGCAGCTTGAGCCATGGGTCCCTCCATGTGTACTCTGGTTGGTGGTTTAGACCCTGGGAGCTCTGGAGGGTCTGGTTGGTTGATATTGTTGTCCTTCAGTCTTTTCCCTAACTTTTCTATTTGGGTCAAAGGTTGGTTGCAAGCATCTGCATCTGTATGTGTTAGGCTCTGACAGAGCCTCTCATGAAATAGCTATATCAGGCTCCTGTCTGCAAGTACTTATTGGCACCAGCAATAATATCTGGGTTTGTTGTCTGTATATGGGATGAATCCCCAGGTGGGGTAGTCTCTAGATGGCCTTTCTTTCAGTCTCTGCTACAAACTGTCCCCATATTTCCTTTAGATAGGAGCAATTTGGGGTTAAAAATTTGAAGATAAGTGGGTGACCTCATCCCTCAACTGGGGACCTTGCCTAACCTCTGGATATGGTCTCTACAGGTTTCCCCTCCCTTTTGCTGGGTAGTTCAGCTATTGTCATCCTCCCTCATTGATTCCTGGGAGGTTTTGTCTTTCCTGGCATCTGGGGAGCTTGTTCTTTGAGAAAATCAGTAAGATAGATGAACTATTTTCCAGACTAACCAGAGAGCATAGAGATAATATCCAAATTAATAAATTCAGAAATAAAAATGGGAACATGTACCTTAAAATAATTACAAAAAACTAACAATGAAATATATCTTTAAAATAATTATTCTGTTTGTTGAATATTAACAGTTGAAAATGTTAAAATCGTGTTCTAAAAAAAAAAAAAACAAAACAAAACAAAAAAATCTATGGGACTTTCTTTGGCCAATGAGACATTAGAAAATGTGATATAATAAGAAACCTTAGAGGTACATACATAGTGTGTGTCATCCTTATGTAATGACACTTCTTGGAACTCTCTGAAGTAGGTGACCATTCTGTGAGGAATTGTAGTATATCCATACGGAGAAATCACTTGGCGATGAATTGGATGAATTGAAGCTCAGTCAGTCACTGAAGCCAAATCATCAGGTATGCTTTTCAGTCAAACTACTGAAGACAGCCCTTCATGTTCAAGTTTTTTGTTTGTTTGGTTTATTTTTTATCTGCTGAACTTAACATAGACATGCTTAAATGTCTAATTGTAAAATCACCAAGTAGACTCATCATGTGAGCATGAGAAAGCAGTTAAAAATGTATCTCTGGTAGACCAGGCCAGTCTTGAATTCACATTGTAACTGAGGCATATAATTAACTATAATCCCACAGCATTCGCCTCCCACATGCTACAAGCTGTGCCTGATTTGTAAAGTAGTTCTTAAGGCACTTTATTGAGGGATTACTAGAGCAATTGGTAGCTCAAACAGCAGTTTTCCCTGACTGTGTATGAGTGAATGCCACTGAAACAGTAGTAGCCTAGGTTACAATAAAATCACATGTGAGTGTACACTATGACCTCAGCATCTCTATTGGAGAAAGAAACAATGGCCTCTTGATCCTTTTAGGATAATTGGATAATTGAGAGATAGTTCAAGAAGTTTGAGGCATTGAGATGCTCATGTACACATTATCGGCCAGCCTTCTGCATCATACCACGAAAGCTATTCATATTCTTACATGTTAAAATAAGCTTCAGATTTGACTCTACACAGTGATATAATAAACATGTTACAGAAGCCTGCTTTCCATTACAAGCTTAAAGTAACTTAATGGAAAATCTGGCAAGCACTAGAAGACTGTATAATTCTTAAGAAACAGACTTAAAGAGAAACTAATAAAGAAAAAGAATAATCTTACTAATGACAGCACCATTTCTATGTAAAACTGTATTGTAAATTGTGTATTCTAAATTTAATTCTATCTACAAAAGGTAGCACTTAATCTGAAACATAGTTTGAAACGTACTTGAAACATCAAATATATTTGAATTTTTTAAAATTCTAAGTGAATTTTAACTATTTTTATCTTGTAAATATTTAACTGAAAATAGATTGGGGAATTTTGTTGCATTGGCATTTTGTTGTGTGTGTGTGTGTGTGTGTGTGTGTGTGTGTGTGTGTGTGTATTTAACGTTGGTCTGATAGGTAGAGGGTAAGCAATAAACATAATCAAAGTATAAATATCATAAAATAATATAGATTTCTTCATGTACAATATATTTTGATTATGGTTTCCTCATCCCCGACTCCCCTGACATCTTCTCTACCCATATTCCCATATGAATCCACATAATTTATGGTTCTCCTTTGAAAAAACACAGATATTTAAAGAATAATACTATAAGATGAAACAAAGAAAATGGACTAAATCAAAACAAATAAACAGAAGAAAAGGGACCAATGAAAAAGAACAAGAAACACATATAGATACAGTAATAAAGGCAAGCATGCTTATACACAAAGGAACACATAAAACAGTAATCATCAATACATACATAAAAGATCTGTAAGATTAAAATTATGGCCTTAAAAACTCTAAAAAATGTGTTCAACATCCATAGTAATCAGGGAAATGCAAATCAAAATGACCCTGAGATTCCACCTCGCATCAGTCAGAATGGCTAAGATGAAAAAGTTAGCTGACAGCAGAGGCTAGTGAGGATGTGGAGAAAGAAGAACACTCCTCCATTGTTGGTGGAATTTCAAACTGGTACAACCACTCCGGAAATCAGTCTGGCAGCTCCACAGAAAATTGGACATAGTACTACCTGACGATCCAGCTATACCACTCCTAGGCATATACATAAAATATGCTCAAGCATATAACAAGGACACATGCTTTAGTATGTTCACAGCAGCCTTATTTATAATAGCCAGAAGCTGGAAACCCAGATGTCTCTCAACAGAAGAATGGATACAGAAAATGTGGTGCATTTACACAACGGAATGCTACTCAGCTATTAAAAACAATGACTTCATGAAATTCACTGGCAAATGGATGAAACTAGAAAATATCATCTTAAGTGAGGTAACCCAGTAACAGAAGAACACACATGGTATGTACTCAATAATAAGTGGATACCAGGCAAATGTCTCAGAATACCCATGATACAACTCCCAGACCATATGAAGCTCAAGAAGAAATAGGAATCAGGAAGGGAGATAGCATCTGAAATGTAAATAAATTAAAAAACCAATAAAAAAATTATTGGGGTCAATGAACCTTCAGAGACTTCACTGAATTTGTTTTGTGTTGACAATCTTCTATTGGGCATATGGCTTGCCTAAAAGAATGATTTTGATCCCCATTGAAACCTCCTAGGAAAGAACTAAGTTTTCATTTGCAGCTTGTCATCAATTTGACATTGCTTCTGGGTTACATTTGGGGCTTGTGCTCACTTCTCTTCCTAGCTCTGGGATCTAGTGTAGGGAGACCCATGCATACTGCCCCAGTGTTTGTGAGTTCAACTGTGCATTTGTTCTCCTGGGTCTATCACATCCGGTTGTCCTGTATCTGATTGTTGGGTTGGCATTTACCATTCTTCTTTGGCAGCATGTATAATACCTTCTAATACTATCAACACGGGTCAGCAGGGGTGACGTCTTTAGGTAGGTACCAGCAGGACTTCATGTTCAATATGTTTTGTAGGTATAAATCAATATGCCTTACTATCAGTTTGTAGAGAATAATCAATAAACTGAGTTGTTTCTGTGTTTGCATGACTCCTCTGTCACAAAAAGATGCAATCCATTTCTGGAAAGGGAAGCTTCTTTGGTGACAAAACAGACCCACTTGAGACTCTATCTCTCATGTTATTTTTCAGTTTTATTTAGCTCACCATCATATGCATATATTTTAGGAGTATATATTAGGTCTTCTTTGTATTAGCCCTTCATGTGAACCCTCAAATATTAGTTTATATTTCTATGCTTTGAAAAAAAAAGTGTTAGTAAAGTTTTAATATTGCTTTATTTATATTTGACATTGAGTTACTAATAACTCATACATAATATAGAAAATAAATTTAATACAAGAGAGATAAAATACTAAACATATTTTCTCAGGGCTACTTAGCTTCTCATACATAGGATTATTAAATAACAATGAATTTATAGGTCATTTCATATTTCTATTATCTATATTAACTGTAGGGAGTTTGTAATGTTACAGAGAAATAACTGGTTATAAACAAAGACACTGGAGCTGAAAGTGTTAAGATTTAGATTGACTCTCTAGCATCTTAAGTTGTCCTGACTCCAAACTAGTAAACCTAAGACATCAACATTAACATCCTAGAGGTTTCTACAGGAGATGTAAATTAGTGGGGATGAGGAAAACAGTGAGAACGGTGCCAAAACAGGTGTAATATGGGCCAGAGAGGTATCTGCTGCAGGTTTTCATTAGTTCGATTATGAAAGCTTTCATCAACTTAAGACTTTGATAGTCTCCAAATCATTATTTTTTTAGTAAAGGGAAAAGTAACATTTATTGACTGTCATCCAATCTTTTAAAAGCTTTCAGACCTGTTGTACTACTAGCTGATGTAACCCCCTTTCAGGTATGAAATGAGAGCCTCAATTAAGCATGCAACCTGCTCAGAAGGTACCAAGTCAGACCTAGGGGTGGGAACTAGAACACTGGACCTTACGTGATCAGTTTTTATTTCAACATTCTGAAGTATGGAATTTCCATTTTTCCTATTAGAATTATACGCTATTACAATTTTTATCTCCAAACTTTATCCTTTGGTTTATATTTTTCCCTTGCTGAAAGGCAAGGAAAAGAAAGACATGGGCATAAAAGAAAGGAAGGATGAGTTCAGAATAGTGAGAAAGTAACATCAACAACAGGGATGTACAAATCACAGCGGCACTCTTCTGTGCTGGCTAGAAGCTCAGTCTGGAGAAAGAGAAAGTGCTTCCTGAAAAATTCCTTGTTCACATGAATATCCATCATTTTAGAACATTGTATCTCAACCTGCCATTCATGACTCCTTTGGTGGTTGGATGACCCTCTTACAAGGGTTGTCTTCAACCATTAAAAAACACAGATATTGTGTTATGATTCATAACAGTAACAAATTTACAGTTAGGAAATAGAAACAAAATTAATTTTATGGTTGGGCATCACCACAACATGAGACTCTATGAAAGGATTGCTCTATTAGGAAAGTTGAGAACCGCTGTTCTAGAAGAATCTCATTGATTTGAGATGACTACCATAAGAAACCACTACAAGTTAAACAAACAAGAAGCACATGTGTATATTATGAAGCCTTTGTATGTTAAATGTTATTTGCATAAAATGGAATAACTAAAAAGGTGTAGTGTAGGATGATGGAAAAAACCTGATCTGTGGGAAAACACCTAAGAATGATGGTCTATACAAAGTACAAATGCAACAACCAAACCTGTTGGATAGAGGAGTAGATCCAAAGTGGGAACACAAGAATCTCTCTCTCTCTCTCTCTCTCTCTCCCTCTCTCTCTGTTTGTTTTACTTCATTTTGTTTCTCGAGACAGGGTTTCTCTGTATAGACCTGGCTGTCCTGGAACTCACTCTGTAGACCAGGCTGACCTCGAACTCAGAAATCCGCCTGCCTCTGCCTCCCAAGTGCTGGGATTAAAGACGTGCCACCACTGCCCGGCTAGGATACAAGTCTCAAGAAATAGCAGGAGACAAGATCGTAGAGTACAGAAGGACCAAGTTAAGAGACATAAAGTTAATTCTAATTAACAGAAATCCATTAAGCAACATCAAAGAGAAAATTAGTTCAATGTGAGGATTGTGACTATCTTGTGCCATTCATTCTGATGGGTCACTATTTGCACTCCTCTGTGGCAGAAATGAATTCTAATATAAGGTATCTTGTTTGTTTGTTCATTTAAGTGGAAAATGCTTAATGAAATATCCATAGTTCCATAAATACACTGCTGACCACATCTTTAGAATAGTAATAACATGTGTTGAGTTGCTCTTCAAATTTTTATTTTTGTTGTTGGTAGTGGTGGTGGTGGTGGTGGTGGTGGTGGTGGTGGTGTTATTTTAAAACACACCTCAAACATGTTATATCTTCAAAATTTAACAAGAAGTGAAGGAAAATATGAATCATACTTGGAAATTTATTTTCTTATTCACAAACTAGAATAAATGCCTGCCACTAGAGAGCCTATCATTTTTAGTTACTTTGTTTTTAAAGATCTGGTTCCTTTGGTTTAATTAATAACAGACTGGAGAAATTAGGGGAAAAAAGATAAAAATCATACACTCTTGTGGACTTAGCTAAATCCTTCCAGCTTTCTAAACACATTTTAGTTTTTTTTTCCTTTTTACTCAGCATGAAAAGAAGTTTGCAGAACCGAAAACTAAACTGTAGTCTATCTTCTGAGCCTCTAGAGTATCCCTGAATCTGTTCCAAAAATTAAATATTTCAGAAGCAGACCAGAGTGTCTTTCAATTAATTTTCCTGCAGAGGTTTTACCTGAAGGAGTACTTAAATATGGTAAAGCAACCTCATTTCATTTTATGCTAGCAAGAAGTAAACTACCTGTTCAAGGCCATAAATCTTCACTACAAAAAAATAGAAGAGAACATTTTCATTGGTCTTTATTACTGATTTATTCATTAGATCTATGGACTTAACATTTGGTTATAAAGCTGTAACAAGCACAAGAAACACCCCTGTCCGTAACACACAATGAAGTTTTCCAGTTTTTAATGTCACTATGCAGATGTTGGCAAGCTCTCCAGTATGGTGCTCTGGAAAGAGCAGAGGAGAGTGGAAACACACATTCAGAGGACCTTCACTATATTCTCATCTATACTGCTTACATGTTATCCCATCACTTAGCAACTTAATGCCATGGTTGTATTTGCTTTTACATTGCTCACAAGCCCTCCTGCAATTTGTCACAAATTTGCTAGAAGGATTGCATAATGGAATCATTTCATGCTTTTTCATGAATATCGGTGATCAAATGCTGTTTTCTATAATGCCTACACATGGCCTCTGTAAGAGGCCTGGGCTTCTTCACAGGACAGTGGCTAAGTTTCAAGTGTAATCACCAAGCAGAAGGGATGTCCCCATTTAGAACTTATCCGGGGATCCATCCCATAATCAGCCACCAAACCCAGACACTATTGCATATGCTAGCAAGATTTTGCTGCAAGGACCCTGATATAACTATCTCGAGTGAGGCTATGCCAGTGCCTGGCAAATAAAGAAGGGGATGCTCATAGTCATCTATAGGATGGAACACAGGGCCCCCAGTGGAGGAGTTAGAAAAATTATCCAAGGAGCTGAAGATGTCTACAACCCTTTAGGTGGAACAACAATATGAACTAACCAGTACCCCCAAGGCTCGTGTCTCTAGATGCATATATAGAAGAAGATGGCCTAGTTGGCCATCACTGGGAAGAGAGGCCCCTTGGTCTTACAAACTTTATATTCCCCAGTACAGGGGAATGCCAGGGTCAAGAAGTAGGAGTGGGCAGGTAAGGGAGCAGGGCAGGGGGAGGGTATAGGGAACTTTTAGGATAGCATTTGAAATGTAATAAGGAAAATACCTAATTAAAAAAAAAAAAAAACTGCTGGGCGTGGAGGTGCATGCCTTTAATCCCAGCACTTGGGAGGCAGAGGCAGGCGGATCTCTGAATTCGAGGCCAGCCTGGTCTACAGAGTGAGTTCCAGGACAGCCAGGGCTATACAGAGAAACCCTGTCTCGAAAAAAAAAAAAAAAATAAATAAATAAATAAGTAAATAAATAAATAAATAACTTAACTTCAAAACCAAATAACATGAATTCTATCATTGTGGATCTTCATATTCTGTAGTAAGGGAACAGAGGTCCTTGGCATTTTTTATGTGTGGAATGTCAGTGCCATCTTCTGAGAAGAAAATGCCTGATAATATATAGTCATAATAGCATCTTAGAAAACTAATTCTCGCTTGTTTCTCTATTTTTTCAAAATGTTTCTGATTCCCTCTGTGTTTTCCTTCTTTTCTCTACAAAGTGGAAATATTAACTACTTGATTTACTTCATTCTATGGTTAGAAAGTCTATTAACAGGTTATATAACATTTTTAAACTATTTATTTAAAAACATACACTCTTCATTTGGGAAAACAATGTATTTAGAAGTAGAATAATAGCCAGGCATGAGTATATGTGTCTTCATTTGTATCAGTCTCTGATATTTAGTTGTACTTAGGCAAGTTAATAATTTATTGTATGCCTGATACTCCAACCTATTTTATCAGTCCTCAAGGACGAAGGCACAAAGACAGTAATAACAGTAACACACTTTCAGTTTTAAAATTATACTATATTTATATGTGCATGTGAATATTTCATGAACTCATGCCATAGGCATATGTAGAGGTTCAAAAAACAACATATAGATTTCAGTTCTTTTTTTTACCATGGAGTCCCAGGAATCAAGGTCAGGCTGTCAATCATGACTACAAGTGCCCTTACCTGCTAACCTACATTATTGGCTCACTGTCAGCTTTTAGAATTTCATATTCTAGAATGCTCAAGGTACACGGGTTTCTCTATTCATCATCTTAGGCATACAATTACCTTGGATTCCAGGAATAAAACATAACAGGCACATCACCACACAATGAGTTTAGATATGAGTAGAGAACTCATAGTAGGAGAATCAGACTTTGCCAATCAAATTGGTGATGGTTATGGCATTTTCAACCACCACAGAGAGCTGGAGTCTAATCAATTGACACATTTACTAACTGCCTAACTATTCATAATTATTGCCTTAATTCCCAAG
This sequence comes from Mus minutoides, assembly GCA_902729485.2. Lineage (NCBI taxonomy): Eukaryota > Metazoa > Chordata > Mammalia > Rodentia > Muridae > Mus > Mus minutoides. Next base: position 70,765 of record LR751843.1, read on the forward strand.
GTCTCCTGTACTCTAAGAATGAACATAAAAGCACTATGTAAGGTGACAAGTGAGAGGGACAATCAACCTTCCTACTCAGCTGTGATGTGAATGAAATACAGAATGCATTGCAGGACAAGCATCCCTAAAAGTGCACTAAAGACACCTATACATTTTTGACAACTAACCGCTGTCTAGTTTTCTTAAGGCCCACAAAATGTGAGTGAAAACATTCCATAAAGTAGAAACCTATCCAAATATGTATGGCAAGTATCTCTAAAAGGAAACCTACTACCTCAACCTTACTGGATCAGTAAACATCCTAACTGCATTCTAAAATGTTATCTTTTAGCAACAGATAATTCGGCTTTTGTCCTTTACTAGCAAACAGACATGAGGAAATAAACCAAATGTCATAATGCACAGATTAAAGGGCCATGTGGATCCCAGTTCCAAAAGATAAGATACAACTTCTCCACCCAATTCTGGGGAAACATTATGAAAGAGAGGGCATAAAGATGGTAAGACAAAGATGTTCTTGTCCCTTTTACGGCAGAACATCTGAAAAGAACACCTGAAGTCTTGCTTCCCCACTGCCTACACCCCCTGTGGATCCCACATACCATCCCCTCACTACCCCAACTCTTTGCTATATCATAGACATCAATTATAGAAAGCACCTCCTGCTAAACCAGAGGCCACATTCATCAGAAGTCCAGATAAGAGGTCTACAGACATTCCCCCCTATCGTCTGATTCCCCAGTCTCATCTTCAGCTCTACAGCAGACTTCCCTGCCACCTGATGCTGTCTCCTATGGATCCCACAGATCTTTTGTGCTAGAGCCTAACTCTAGCAGACATCACCTGCTAACCCAAGGACAACTCTTTCCAAGGCAACAACTAGGCTGAAAGCAGATGTACACCTCTACTACTGCTCCTGAGATCCAATATGCCTAGTTTTATTTCCAGCTCTATAGCAGGAAACCTGCTATGGTCTCCCTTTCTACTCTGATCCCAATTGGTCACAAAGACCTTCTGCTACAACCTGCCTTCCCACACTCATTAAAGTATCCAATTCTCCAATACTAGTAGGCATTCCTGTGAGTTTATCAACCAAGCAAACCAGGAAAATATGCAATAAGCATCCATAACACTCTCTGGAAATTCAGACAGGGAAAAGAAGCCAAGAATCAAAGCACCCACAAACAAAAGAGGCCCAAAAAGTGACAAAAATGACAATGTCAACAATAAAAAAATAAATCCAGAAATCACCTCCCAGATTAATAATCATCCAAACCCAGATGCTTGGATACCAGTGTAAAAGCACAGCTAATAACAGCCAGGGCAGTATTTCTCTTCGAGAGCCCAGCTATTGTACTGTAGCAGAAGGTAGATTTTACAATATACTTGAAGAACCATAAAAAGACCTTAAAACCAGATAAATGAAGATGATAAAGTTTCTTAAAGAGGACATGAATAAACCCTTAAAGAAATCCAAATTTTAAAAAAAATTGAGAAAATTTGTAAAACTATTCAACACCTGAAAAAAAAAATCTGGAACACTGTGAAAAAGAGCAAAGCTAGGAATAATAGGAACAGAAAGAGAATAATCCTAACAGGAAAAGCCTGGAAAATATTATCAACAAAATAAAAGAAGGAAGTTTTTCTAACCTAAAGAAAGACATGCTTGTAAGATACAAAGTACACTAAATACCAAAAAATTGGGCCAAAAAGAAAGTATTCTTGCCACATATAATCAAAACATTAAACATGCAGAACAAAGGATATTATTAAAAGGAGTTGGAGATGCTGGCTAGTTCCCATCTTGTCTAAGAAAGGCAAGATGGAGACATAAGGAATTATGTCTTCTCCTTATTTCCCAAGATTTTTAGACTTCAAGAAGATTCAGCATTAAAGCTGTTGTGGATGTAGCTTTAGAATTTAGGGTGAGAATTTGCTAAATCTCCACAATATTTTGGGTACAAAAAATTCCATTACTATTGCATATCCTTCAAGAGTATGGAACGTAGTTATAATATTCATTTCTTATTGTTTGGCTTTTTCATTTTCTAAATGTATTTGAGAAAAACTGGTTATTAAAACAAAAACAAAATTTCAGGACTAACATCTATAATAACCCAACTACATTAAAATGTTATTATTTTTGGACACTGTTCCTATGGTCAACATAAATACTTAAAGCATAATTGTAGCACTTAAGAACTTTTTCCTGCCGGGTGTGGTGGCGCACGCCTTTAGTCCCAGCACTCGGGAGGCAGAGGCAGGCGAATTTCTGAGTTCGAGGCCAGCCTGATCTACAGAGTGAGTTCCAGGACAGCCAGGGCTACACAGAGAAACCCTGTCTCGAAAAACAAAACAAAACAAAACAAAAAACAAAAAAAAAAAAAACAAAAAAAAAAAAAAAAAAAGAACTTTTTCCTTAGGCTGGAGAGACAACTCAGAGGTTAAGAGCACTGTCTGCTCTTCCAAAAGTCCTGAGTTAAATTCCAAGCAACTACATGGTGACACACAACCTTTTGTAATGAGGTCTGGTCCTCTCTCCTGGCTTTCAGGCATAAGTGAAGGCAGAACACTGTGTACATAATAAATAAGTAAATCTTAACAAAAGAAAAGATTTTTTTGTTGCATAGAAGCCATGTATGGGCACTGTGCTAGCACTTGGAGATAAAGCAGTGAACTCAAAAACCACCATGCTTATAGCAGACAAATAAGAAAACACTCACAATGTCAAATTGTATAGGTAGCATGTTAGTATGAACTTTTTTCAAGCTTAAACAAGAACAAATTCCATAAGGAGAGGGGAGTCGGCATGAAGTTCCACCAATAGTAAAAGGAGATATTCTAATTCTTGATAGTAGAAAAGGAAGAATGATCAATTTCCTTTAAAAAAAAATGGAGCTAACAAGAAGTTATCTGTGGCCTAGTGGAAAACAACTATTCAAGAATATCTCTGTGGCCTAAATTGGTCTTGAGAAGGTTCCTCCCTCTCTCTTCCTCCCTCTCCCCTCTGTCACTGTCTCTCTCTCTCTCTCTCTCTCTCTCTCTCTCTCTCTCTCTCTCTCTCTGTGTGTGTGTGTGTGTGTGTGTGTGTGTGTGTGTGTGTTTGTCTGTTATACAATGAAATTGGATCTAGGAAGAGGTATATAAAGAAGGTGAATATCATCAAAATACATTGTATCAAATCCACAAAGAACTAGAAAACATTTTAATGTTGGGCAATATTCATAAAGTAGGAGAGCAAAATTATTCATTTCCTTGATAGTACAGTGCAACCCTTTACAGAAATGCTAGAAATCCACTCTCATGTTCTCAGAAATATAATGAAATCCATTTACTCATAAAACATTTAATTGAAACTGTATTTGAAAATAGTGTTTATATTCATAAGCAAATTGTTCTGAAGTTCTCCTTCATTGTTGGTCTTTGTGGAGTTTAGGTATCAGAGTAATTGTGGTTTCATAGAATTAATTAGGTAGTGTTCCTTCTGTTTCTATGTTGTGGAATAGCTTGAGGAGTAATGCCATTAGCTCTTCTTTGAAGGTCTGGTAGAATTCTCCACTAAAACCATGTGGCCTTGATTTTTTTTTTAATTGGGAGACTTTTAATGACTGCTTCTATTTCCTTGGGTGTTATAGGACTGTTTAGATAGTTTATCTTATCTTGATGTAACTTTGGTACATGGTATCTGTCTAGAATATTTCATCTAGATTTTGCAATTTTGTTGAGTATAGGATTTTGTAGTAAAATCTGATTTTTTTTTTAATTTCCTCAGTTCCTGCTGTTATATCTTCCATTTCATTTCTGATTTTGTTCATTTGAATAATGTCTCTGTGTCCTTTGGTTTGTTTGGCTAAGATTTATCAATCTTGATGATTTTCTCAAAGAACCAGCTCTTGGCTTTGTTGGATCTTTGTTTCTTTCGCTTTGTTTCTAATTGATTGATTTTAGTCCAGAGTTTGCACTCCTGGACATATATCCAAAAGATGCTTAACCATATCACAAGGACATGTGCTCCACTATGTTCATAGCAGCCTTAATTGTAATAGCCAGAAGCTGGAAACAACACAAATGTCCCTCAACTGAAGAATGGATATAGAAATTAATAGTTCATTTACACAGAGGAATACTACTCAGCTACTAAAAATGAGGACATCCTAAATTTTGCAGGCAAATGGTGGAACTATAAAATATCATCCTGAGTGAGGTAACTCACACCCAAAAGGATATACATTGTAAGTAATCACTGATAAGTGGATATTAGCCAAAAGGTTTAGAGTACCCATGATACAACTCACAAACCATATGAAGCTTAACAAGAAAGAAGGCCCAAGTGTAGGTAATTCAATCCCACATAGAAGTGGGAGCAAAAAAATCATGAGAGGCAGAGGGAAGGAGGCACCTGGGTTAGAGAAGGTAGTAGGAGGAAAAGGGGGCAGGATAAGGTATGGAGAGAGACAAGAGAGAAGCCCAGGAGAATGAATATAAACATGTGGCAGCATACAGTGGGGGCAGAAGAATGTCTAGAAATTCCATACACCAGGGATGTTAGAGACTTCCAGGACTCATTGGAATTAACCTTAGTTGAAATTCCCAAAAGTTGGACCTAAAGACACCACCTCCAGTATATAGACATGACCCCCATTTGAGGCGTGGGGCCACAGATCCATCTTCAAAATTCTTTACTGAGAATTGTTCCTGTCTAGACAAAGTACAGGGACATACATGGAGCAGAGATTGGAGGAAAGACCATCCAGAGACCGACCCAACTTGGGGTCCATACTATGTGTAGACACCAAACCTGGACATTATTACAGGTACCATGTTGTGCTTCCAGACAGGAATCTATCATGGCTGTCCTCTGAAAGGCTTTACCTGAATGAAAAAGATGCAAATACTTACAGCCAAGCATTAAGCTGAGGTCTAGGACCCCTATGGAAGAGTTGAGGGAGAGGACTGAAGGAGCTGAAGGAGATTGCAACCCCATAAAAAAAAAAAAAAAAAAAAAAACAGTATCAATTAACCCAGACCTCTGGGAGATGCCAGAGGCTAAGCCTCCAATCAGCCTAAGTCCAGTATACATGGACAGGTCCATGGTCCCTGCTATATATGTGGCAGAAGACTGCCTTGTCTGGTATCAGAAGGAAAGTATGAGCTTAATTCTGTAGAAACTTGACGCCCCAGATAAAGGGGATGATAGCTGGGTAAGGTGGAAGTGTGTAGGTGGGTAGGGGAGCATCCTCTCAGAATCAAAACTGAGAGAGGATAAAGTAAAGATCTCATGAAGGGGGGGATGAGGAAGGGTAGTAATATTTGGAAAATAAATAAATGAATTTTTTTAAATAGAGTTTATAAGACACTGAATAATATACAGCATATATTAATTAAAATAGAGTTTAGAACTTGTACTTTCAAGAAAACATAACACTTAAATTCAGTTTCTGTCAGTTATTAATATGTGATATTGGACATTTTATTAAACTTCTAAAGACTCAGAGATTATTTTAGTTTTAAAATTAAGATAATATTACCAACTCTACATATTTATATATGAATTCCATTAATATTTATATATGTGTATATATTGGTTATATATACTAATATTTATACTCATTGTAATAAATTAGTACTTTAATTGAATTACACATATAAATTATTTTAACTTTTACTTAAACAGGACATGGGTAAAGGGCATAGAACACCACACAAAATGGTTGTGCTTATATAATTCTGTTCAGATATAAAACATTGGCCTCTTAAAGCCACCTCTGCCAGAAAAAATTTTAGGTGATCAGGAAACTCTGCTCAAGTCATGCACGTGATGAATGTAAATTTTACTTTCTAGCATATTTCTCCATTTACAAAGTTATTAAGTGCCTCTTTTTTTGATTCATGAATATGCAGCTTATGATTCTAAGACATAAGAAATTCTACATCATAAAATTAGAGTGAGACCTATAATCTGGAAACGATTGTCACTTTGAGATCCAATCTTTTCATTGTTGGTCATTGTTGCAATATCATCAGCAAACAATTGAGAAGAATAATAGAACATTCTTGAGGAAATCATTCCAGAGAAAGTGCTGAGTCCTCATTTGATGTAGTACTTTAACTGCAAATTGTAGCTTTATAAATTCAAGAGCTTATATATAATATTGAAAACTATAAACAGTCATTCTCTATATTAAACAAGGCTCTTTAGACAGTAAGTTGTATATACATAAAACCAACGGAATAGTCAAAAAAATAACCATTTAGGTTGTACTGGTTGAGAAACTGGAGGCTTCTCAACTCAGAAAGCTGGATACCTCAGAAATCTTAGTTTGGTGCTGAAGTAGGGAATATTCCTGAAGACTCAGTGATATCTAGTCTACATTGAAGAGCTAGGGAAAATCAAATGTAATGCTGGTGGAAGATGGCAGCAGCAGAATCTTATCATTATTGTCATTGTCATCATCATCATCTATAGTAGCAACAGCAACCAAGTAGATCCTGTTAGAAGCAAGAAAACAAAACAAAACACAAAAACAAACAAACAGACAGACAGCAGTGCTTGTCTCCATGATAGAGATACTTGGGAGACATGTAGAAAGGTGTTGCTGACTCCAAGGGAGGCAGTTCTTACTCACTTAATCTATCTAGAAAGGCTCCCACAAAATTTCCCAGAACTGTGCCTCTTACTTGGAAGGTCTAGGTCAATGGAAATATAAGTACTAATTAGTGGTGTAAGATTAAATCTATAATTGTTCGTTATAATACTTCGTACACTATTAGAACTCTTATATGATAATTTCTCCAAGTCTTTTGTTACACAGTTATACCCCAAACTCGTATTAGTTTCCATCTTCCACACCTATACAAATCGATCGTTTATAAATTTTGTTAAGTAGTGAATACATTCACTGTACAACTTTTATGCTTTATTTCTAAAACAAGCCAGACTATACGAGCAGCTTCCTAAAGCAATAGTGATGTGGAGTTTGTCATTATGAGTGAGGTTAAAAAAAAAAAAAATAAATAAGAGAGTGTAGACTGAATTCTATTTACCCCCAACTGAAAAGGAAATTCTAAATTCTAGTCTCTTAGAGATAGATGGCCTATACCTTGATAGAACGTCTTTTTTGATATTTTCCTTTGGAAATTGTAATATAACTACTATTTTATCCTGTCTCTTTACTTCTCGCCAATCATTCCCACCTAAACACTTCTTTCTCTCTTTCAAATTCATGGTCTCTTTTTTTTCTTTAACTTTTGTTATAGGAATATATGTATAACTATTTTGTGTGCTTGTCCCTAGGGAAGATGATTTTTCCCCACTCTGAATATTCCTTGTTTGTGTATTTTTCTATAAAATTGAGACCTCCTAGGCTTTCCTATGACTGCTTTGACTTGTCTATCATTGTCCTTGTTCAGGACAATATTTAGTCAATCATGTTGAGAATTCAGAGAACAGTTCATATGAAAAACTTAAGTTGAACTTTTGGGCAATATGACATATCCTTATAAGAGGAAAACTGGATACATAAATGAGGAGCACACACACAAAAAAGAACAATATAAAGACAGATATGATTTTCTTTCCACAAGCCAAGGAAGGAGACCTTAGAAAACTTAAACGTGCCTAACACTTGAACTTAGATTACTTTTTATATTCCAGTGAAATAGAGATACAAAAACAAATTCCTTATCTCTTGTCTGTGATACCTTGTGAAGCACGCATGCATGTGCATGTGATGTGTGTGTGTGTGTGTGTGTGTGTGTGTGTGTGTATGGAGAGAGAGAGAGAGAGAGAGAGAGAGAGAGAGAGAGAGAGAGAGAATTAGCAGTTTTTTATTGTGCATAATCATCCTTCCTGAAAAGAAGATCTGTTTCTCTGCCCAGATCATTTTTGAGTCCTTGTATAAAACTCCTTTTTACATTATATTAGAATAAATCATTTTCTGTCCCAGCTTCTTGGAATTTTTCTATAATAATCCTTATAATAAAATCAGATATGAAAGATACAAAGTAAAGTCTAGTGATCCAGTTAACGGTTAACTTTCATAGATGAACTTATATGTCAACAATAGAAATATGTTTTTAGGTATAATGAAATTACTCAGTAATTCTGTTCAACACTTTGTCAGTATAATTGTCTGTCATGAATTTTAATTGATTTGAATATAACATTGGGCAATCAAGCAACCCTTAAACTTAGTATTATATGATTATTCTTGCTTTCTTCTTGATCATCTCTACTTCTTTCTACCAAAGTAAATACTTTCCCATAAAACCTCAAAAGTTTTGTCAGATTGGCAAGGTTAAGTAATAAAATGATATTATAGGTCAAAGTATTTCTTTCTTTTCAAATATATAGATTTAACTTGTGGCTAAAACAGACAAACAGGAATGTTGACAGTTAAAGAGATGAAACTCCAGACAAGCCTAAGCATTCTCTAATATAT
>LR751843.1:79871-130385 GCA_902729485.2 Mus minutoides
AAAAAAAAAAAAAAAAAAAAAAAAAAAAAACTCAGAAAGTTAGACTCCAGAGAACCAAATAACCCTATTAAAATGAGGTACAATGCTGAACAAAGAATTTTCAACTGAGAAATATTGAATGACCAAGAAGCAACTAAAGAAATGTTCAACATCCTTAGTCATCATGGAAATGCAAATCAAAACAACTCTGAGATTCCACCTCACTCCAGTCAGAATGGCTAAGATCAAAAACTCAGGTGAAAGCAGATGTTGGCAAGGATGTGGAGAAAGAGGAACACTCCTCCATTGCTGATGCGACTGCAAGCTGGTACAACCACTCTGGAAATCAGTAATTGGACACTGTACTACCTGAGGACCCAGCTATACCTATCTCTCTGGGACTATACACAGAAGATGCTCCAACATGTAATACAGACATGTGCTCCAATATGTTCATAGCAGCCTTCTTTATACTAATAACCAGGAACTGGAAAGAACTAAGATGTCCTTCAACAGAGGAATGGATACAGAAAATGTGTTACATTTACAGAGTGGAGTACCATTCAGCTATTAAAAATAATGAATTCATTAAATTCTTAGGCAAATGGATAGAACTAAAAAAAATATCATCCTGAGTGCGGTAACCCAATCACAAAAGAACATACATGCTGTGCACTAACTGATAAGTGGATATTAGCTCCAAAGCTCCAAATAACCAGGATACAATTCACAGACCACATGAAGCTTGGTAAGAAGGAAGACAAAAGTGTAGGTGCTTCGGTCCTTCTTTGGAGATCAAAATACTCACAGGAGCAAATATAGTGATATAGTATAGAGCAGATACTTAAGGAAAGGCCACCCAGAGACTCTCCCACATGGGGATTCATCCCATATACTGTCACCAAACCCAGACACTATTGTGGATGCCAAGAAGTACATGCTGAAAGGGCCCTGATATGGTTGTCTCCTGAGAGGCCCTGCCAGAGCCTTACAAATACAGAGGCAGATGCTTGCAGACAACCACTGGACTGAGCAGGGGTCCCAAACAGAGGAGTGAGAGAAAGGATTGAAAAAGTTGAGGAGGTTTGCAACCCCATAGGAAGAACAATATCAACCAACCCAACCTCTCAGATCTTCCAGGTACTAATCTATCAATATAGGAGTACAGAAGGCTCCATCTGCATATGTAGCAGAGGCTGGCCATGAAATGCATCAATGGGAGGAGAGGTCCATGGTCCCATTAAGGGTGGATAGATTCCCCAGTTTAGGGGACTCAAGTGCGAGGTGGTCGGAGTGGGTAAGTGGGTGGAGGAGCACCCCCATACAAGCATGGGAGAGGGAGGTTGTGATAGGGTGTTTTCAGGAGAGAGGAAAACATGGAAAGGGGATAACATTTGAAATGTAAATAAAGAAAATATACATTTTTAAATTAATAGTAAGTTAAATAAAAATAAAAGAATAATTTAAGCTGACTTGGTTAACAATGTTTCTTCTCAGCTGATATTTTCCAAGAGAAAGATTAGTTCCTTCAAAACTGAAGGAAATTCTCATTATTTAGTTTCTTGAATGTCTGTGACTTAGGAAGCATTTGCTTTCTTCAGACAATTTAGTTTCTTAATAATTAAGCTATCTATATTCCTTTTTGATATTGGGATACATGGTACACTTGTACGATATTTTCCATTTACTTCATAGTCTTTAAATAATAAAAAAGAAAGTAAAACATCCAGAAATTTAAAAGCTGAGATAATGCCATGAAATTTTCTTTATTCTTCAATGTAGTGACATAGATTAACTGCCAAATACTTCCATGTTTTTATTAAAACGCTAAATTTTGTTTCTTCAGTCATTTTTATTTTAGTTTTAAGTTGAATAAATAAGAGGAGTTATGCACAGTATTCAAAATATATCATAGAATGAGTTTCACTGTCTCCTTCCTGGAGAGATCTCCCAGACTAGCATTTGAACTTCTTCCCATCAGATCATGTGTCTCTATTTATGGAATGCATAACCTGTATGACTCCTGCTTCAGTATTGGTCAGTTTTGTTTGAGAAACCATTATCATAGTTCTTCCCTTAAAATAAGGATAGATGAATTAATTAGTTATGAGAGGGAGAGAACTTCTCTTCTCTTAATTATTTTGAAACAGCATGCATGTACAACAATTTTCTTTTAAGTATAATTATTTGAATTATGTACATCAAAGTAGCCAATAAACTTGCCTCAGAATCATTCATCACTAGGTTTTATTCATGCAGAGCAGTTATGTACAATCATAGGAGAGTGTACAGCATCTTTGTCCATGTTCTTATAGTCCTAATGTTTATGATCTACCTGGTTAGTGTCTATCTACATGTTCTGAATCAAAAGTTTCCCTCTTGTTGGAAAGAGATAAGTAAAAGAAACACACAACATCCAGTAAATAAGTGAAAACTATAAGGCTCCAAAAGTTCCTCAAAGTTATAAGGTACACAAGACCACTTTGCCAGGTTCATACCAATAGTACCAACTGCAGATGAGATGACATGAAACTGTTAGTATTCAGCTGCCTATATGTCATTTAAGGTGCATCAGTGGTGCAGCTATCATGGCTGTCACTAATAGTGCAGTGTACTTTTTGATAATGAAGCTACCTTGAGTCATGCAAGCTCCTGTAATGAACCATTAATTCAAGATCTTTCCATAAGTAATCCCAATAAATTCAACGGTACTAAGCTAGATTTAGGTGGAATTATTCTCTTATAATTTGACATTAGTTGTTAGGTCTTCAATAAGTAGGCTATAATCATTAATACCACAGAGGTTAGATACAAACTAGGGGAAAAGGAAATACACTACAAAAAGGAAATACACTACATAGTTATGGATACACACTGGAGAGAGGGCTGGACAAGGAGGATAAAAATGGGAATAGAGACATAAGTAGATATAAGTGAGGGGATACACATATACATACATATACAGGGGGGTTAGGTTTTCCCACAGTTAAACATCTTAAAATGTGGTGATGCAAGTTTGAAATGCTGAACTGTGTCTAAGAATGTTCTCTATCACAAAGGAACTCTGAAGCACATAAAAGTGGTCAGTATTGTCTAAGATTCAGGGAGAGAGAGGAGCAGAGCAGATTGGATCTTCACTGAATCTATATTTAATTTTTTCTCAGTAGTGTATTTACATATCACTTATATTTATTAGATGTTGTAAAAATAGAAATGATAATTGATAATGGCAGAAATGAATTTTGTTTTGTTTTTGCCTTTGGGGAATAATAAAATAAAAGATGAATTTATAGTTTTATAAAATTATTACCTTTGATCATGTAAAATAATCACTTGCAAGCATTATGGATGCTGTTATTGACTAGAAAGTAGAAAGATACATAAGGATTCTATCACTCAAGTGAATATGTCAAAATATAGCTTAGAAGAATCTTAAACAGCACATGGACTTTTAACGTTTTGAAGTTACATAAATAGCAGTGTTATTTGTGGAACATTTTCTTGTCCACTTGATATTCATTTTTACGTATTTCTGAGATGACTTTGCATCTACACTTATGGAACTTCTTTCCATGTGTGACTCCGTGTTAGAAATTAGGAGCTCATAAGAGAGGAGATTCCAGCATTCTCTGGTGCAGCTGTGGCCTGATGCATTTTCTAGCATAAACTTACACATTTCTGCCAAAACAAGAAGACAGTTCCCTTCACAATTAGATACTAATACAGTAAATAAAACCTTCTGAAAATGGAACTATCTGCCTGTAAGTCTTAAAAGTCAATCGAATTTATTTATTTCTTAAGGCTGAAATAATTATTTTTTCTGGCCTGGAGAAGAATCTTTATCAAACCTAACGACAAATCTTCCATATTTTGTGCAACTTTAATAGTGTCCTAAATGTTATTACTTAAAACATGAAATGGAAGGTATTTAAAAAACTAAACAGAACAAAAAAACAAAAATAATCATTATTATAGGAGTAAAATTTTGGAAGAAAGCTAAAGTAGTGTTGAAATTGAGTGCTTCATAGTTTAACATTTAGAGCTTATGATAAAATTATCTTTGCTGTGGGTAGCAGTGGAGAATGACTACCATGGAGCATTCAAATTATTTCATTACAAATTTATTTGTAGTGTTCTTATGTTTGAAATAGATACATAAGATCATAAAAATATACATTTAATGGATGATGTCTTAACATACATAAACATGTTGTAATATTTATAAGAACTTTTATCTCCTCAAAGTTTTATTTTCTTGGTGAAAATATTTAAAACATTCATCTGCTTTAAAAAACATAGGATATGTTGTTATTTCCTAAAGTTTCACAGCTGTTCAACAGTGCACTATAATTTCATACTTCTCTACAGCAAATACAGTATCCACTGATAAACCTTTCCTATTCCCTTCTTCCTCCCTACCAGTCTTTGGTAGAGACCATTTCACACCCAATTTCTGTGAAAATTTTATTTGATTCCTAATAGGAATGAGATCATGTGCCTGGATTATTTCATATAACATAATGATCTCAATTTCATCTATGCTGCCACAAATGACATAGCTTCATTTCTTATGAGTGGTTAGTATTATGTTCATTTGTGTGTGTGTGTGTGTGTGTGTGTGTGTGTGTGTGTGTGTGTGTGTGTGTGCATAATCTCTGGTTTTATTTCTACTTTTCTTTCCACTTTTTATATTTCACTTTTTCAATATTATATGATTGGGTTTTTGTTGTTGTTGTTTACATAGAGTTGTCTTAGCTTTCTTTCCTGTGACTCCTGTCAAAGTGGCCACAAGCACAGTGACAACAGCACATTGTAGATTTTCTACAGTTCCCAGGGTAACACATCCCCATTATGTTCCTGAGGTGTTGACCCATGTGATTTCTTCAAGTGTTGGACACTCAGTTTTATCGGTCATGGTGATAAGGTTCTACACTCATTCTCCCATCAGTTAAAAATAAATTCTCAAACTCCTTCAAGGGTCTGGTAGGGCTGGAGGCTCTGGGGAGAAGTGGTTCCTTGCTTTCTCCAGATGGTAGAGGCTGCCTGCCCACTTTGGTTTGTGGTAACATTCTTCCTCTTCCAAACCAGCAGAGAAAATTGCCAAAACTCCTTTTGACTCTGACATCCACACTCACTTGGTTTTTCATTTTACAGGACCCTAGTGATTATACTGACTGACCTCAAGAGGATATTCAAGACAACCTTTCATTTTAACGTCAGCCAATGAGCAAAGCTAAATCCATTTGAAATGTTTCTCTTTGTCAGGTAACTCGATATATTCACAGACTCTGAGACTCGGAATCTGTAAATTTTTATTTGGCTATTATTCTGTGTACCATCGAAATTTTTATATCTACAAATTTTGAAAATTTAGGCAAGATGGACTTATGGCTCTGTGTGCTATTTTCTCACAATTATAAAATTAACACAATATATTTTTTCTTATATTACTATTTATATAATTGTATCCAGACATTTTAAGTTAGTGACACCAAAGTAAAATCCAAGTCTTTGTGTTTTACATTTGAACTTTTGGTAATAAAAATCAAGATAATGTATTACTCAAATTAATAACTTCATCACCTGATGCATATTAATTATTCAGTTTGTTTTCTGTAGCTACATGTATAATTTCTTCAGAAAGACTTAACATGTTTTTCTACATTTTTAAATATTTGTTTATAAATGGGGAAAAGAAGGATAATTTTTCTATATAGAATATCTTAAGGTCATGAATAGATCACTCTACTTTGATTAACTTACTTATATTTTATTAATGTGTTCCCATTTTTTTAAACACTTTAATGCCAAAGTATACTTGTTTGGGGACATGAAGGATTTATGACAATTGGAAAATTTGCATGCATGAATGAAGGATGTTTTAACGTAGAACAAACTTGTCCTAACTACTGAGAAAACATTTATCTTTGGATAGATTTTGTATACAAATCAGAAATCAAGGGCAAAAAACTTAATTCAAAACAGATCATATATTCTTTTATGGCCTACTTTACATTACAGATGATTACAGATGATTATTTTTTATACACATGACACAAATCCATATCTAATACAATAAAATCAGAATTTATTTGTTTTTTATGTTTCATTTATTTATTCATTTATTTTTCATTCACTCCATTTTTATTAATGCATACTGCTATTATTGTGACAGTGTGCAAGAAATTGAGGTTAAAATGTAATTATTTTTTCCACTGTCTTGAACTTTCAATTTCAGCATATATGTATGATGTGAAATGTAGGACTTTGAGTTTAAAGAAACTATATTTTTCTTAGTGATTAACATGTTCTATGGGATCTTTCATTCTTAAAAATAGAAAATTGGAAAAAAAAACATGAGTATGGATAGAAATTGTGTAGATTTTAAGAACACAAAGGTGAAACAGCACAATTTTATTTATATTTATGCTTTTTAAAGGAAAAGTGTAACTGGGTCTATGTTGTTGGTGAACAAGAACTGAAAGGACAAAAATCAATTTAAAGTTACACTTTTCTTATAACTACATTCTCTAAAGAGGTCTGTTTTATATTTTTGTTTATTTACACTTTTCTTATTCCTATTCTTTCTTTAATCTATGTTTTCTGTAGCTATACTTTCATTTTCTGTGTATCAGGCCACATTTAGATTGTAAATATTAACTCCTGTCCTAATTCACAGGCATAATTATAAAATAGCTTATATTATAAGACTTTTTAAATTTTATTTTATGTGTGTGAGAATGTGTATGAATTCTCTAACCCAAGATGGCCAGAGAGGCTTGATCACCTGAAACTGGAGTTACAGAAAATTTGTGAACCACCATACGGATGCTGGGAACTGAACCTGCATCCTCTGCAAGAGCTCATAACCTCTGACCCTTAAAAGAAATTTCCATTAAGTATGTTTAACATGAAATACATGCTATCCCTACTTGGGTAGTGAAATAAGAGTATTATTGTCATTTAGATTATTAGAGTGAGTTGGAAAAAT
Organism: Mus minutoides; assembly: GCA_902729485.2. NCBI lineage: Eukaryota > Metazoa > Chordata > Mammalia > Rodentia > Muridae > Mus > Mus minutoides. The sequence goes on from LR751843.1 coordinate 86,842, forward strand.
CAGGAAAAGTCATCAGAATGTTCTCTTTTAAGAGACCATTTGAAGCCGGGCGTGGTGGCGCACGCCTTTAATCCCAGCACTCGGGAGGCAGAGGCAGGTGGATTTCTGAGTTCGAGGCCAGCCTGGTCTACAGAGTGAGTTCCAGGACAGCCCGGACTATACAGAGAAATCCTGTCTCGAAAAACCAAAAAAAAAAAAAAAAAAAAAAAAAAAAAAAAAAAAAAAAAAAGAGAGAGAGAGAGAGAGAGAGAGAGACCATTTGACATCTCTGCAATATATTCTAATAGATCTTTGATACAAGGTAATCATTGCTATTTCATTCTTCCATGGGGGATCAGCATTGTAGAGTGCAGGACATACATAAAACACATGGACCCTCCTTTTGTAAGCTTTTCATTGTATGAAATGAAAATTACAAGTCATTGTGTGTGCTGTCGTGTCAGATTTTGTTCTAAACTCTTAGTGTCTCCTTGTTACTCTTGTCAATGAATAAATTTAATGAATAAGTAAATTTCAAAATAACTTTAAGTAATTCTAAAGTTAAATTAGTATCTCAAAAGCAATTCACAGAATAATTTTGATAATAGTCCCTATGGGTTACTTTCCATTTGAAATCAAGCTTGTTATAAAGTTTTAGTTACTAGTTTGTACAGAAATTGGAGCATTCAAATATGTTTCTCAGTAATTCATTTCCTACTCCTTTTGGTCATTTGTTAGTAATTCCTTAAATAACAGAACCTCATAGGGTACCATATGTCACCAGTGACTTACATTTTATTGAAAATGTCATGATATGGATGATTTATTTTCAAAACCAATAATGCAAAACTTAAAAGTCGGGAATTTAAAATTAGGTAACAAAATATTAATGTTTGTAATAAAATGAGAGATCCAACCAAATGTATCAGCATTCTTAGTGTTAAAACAAACAATAACACCTAATAAAGTGGTAATAATAATTAATGACTAATTGGAATGTGAAATCATATCAAAATATTTCTTTTATGAGTATCTTTAATTTTTATAAGTCCTTTATAATTAAGGTATTTTTATTGTCATTTACTACTAAAGAAACTGAAGCACAAAAATTTTAGTGATTGGAAGATACTTAAGAGAGGATCTAGAGCATGAAACCAGGCAGTTACCATGAAGGCTGCTGCAAGAAACTAGGGGTTCTCAAGAATATAATACGAACAAACTGAGCTCTGTATTCTAAGTCCACTTATGATCATATAAAATAAAGACATAAATAAGTTAGACAAAAACAATTTTGAATAACATGCCTGGTAGTTCCAAGACTCCAAAATAGTACAGGAATAGCTTCATTTAAGAGAGTTCATAGTGCCTTCTCACTTTAAGTTCAATAATATTTTACCTTACCTTGCTTATGTACCTGGGCTTCACTTGTTATGGAGATGATAATTGGCATCTGTAAGCCTGCACATTCTGGGTTAAATTCCAAACATAAAAGTAGAGGGGAAAGGAAGATGGAAAAGGTGGAAAAGGAGGAGGAGGAGGAGTGCAAGATTTCCACAAGTCTTGGTCTATGTGTCCATATAATTACTGTAAAAGTCATCTGTGAGTCAGTCAATATTATCAGCATATGCTGGACATAGTCTGATAGTCTAGTTTGCAAACCTGGCTCTGGTTTGAGAATTTAAATCAAAACAAGCAAATTATTAGATTATCTTGGTAGATAATTAATTTCCTAGAGAGGAAAGAAAGAGATGCTAATATCTGAGAAGACCATACATAATAGTAAGAAGGCACCACTCACTAATACACAAGCCTTTGGTATGTAGGAAATGCAACTATCTTTCTTATTATATGTATGTCTGGGTCCTGAGAATTGTTGGATGGTAGCTTGCTATCTAGAAGAATATGAATCTTTATTTCAGAAACTCTACTGTCTTGTAAATCAATTTCATGGATAGAGTAATAATTTTATGGGGGTTGCAACACCTCATTTTGTTCACAGATATCTGCAGGGTGTTTCTATGCTTCTTTAGCCTATAAAGCTCTCAAATAAAAGACAGAGAAAACTGTTGTTTTTTTGTTTGTTTTTTGTTTTTTGTTTTAACAAGGTGCAAATCTAAACTGGGCAGATTCTGTGCTACTCTAAATCAACTTGTATGCTAATAACTAGATAAATGCTCTATTAGTTGCCAACTAAGCCTGGCTCTTTTGCCTGTGTGCCCTCAGATCAAGTTTCTCTGGGACAGTTGCTCATGGACCACCCAGCTTCATGACATTATTCTCCCTTTGCCCCTTCTTCTCTTGTTCCCTACTTGAGGGCCCTCTATTCTATCCAAAGTCCCATCATCTTCTCTCCCTTGCCCAGGCACAGACTCTGACATTTTATGACCCAATCAAAGATATATATTCTTTATTAAATTATTTTATTTACACTCAAAAGTTGCCCCAGTCCCTGTCTTTTTCACCCCATCCTCCCCCACCATGTCTGAGGAAGTGCTCCTCCACATAATCCCACCAGCACTTTCATGAGCATCCCTCTTCCCTGGGGAATCAAATTTCCACAGGATTAAGCAATCCTCTCCCACCGAGGCCATACAAAGAAGTCCTCTGCTATGCATATGCTCAGGGCCAAGAATCAGCCCATGTATGCTCCTTAATTTTTGGCTTAGGCTTTGAGGAGCTCTGAGGGATCCAATTACAACTAGGAAACTGTTGTTCTTCCTATGGAGTTAAAATCCCCTTCAGCTCCTTCAGACCTTCCTCTAACTCTTCCATATGGTTCTCAGACCTCCATGCAATGGTTGGCTGTAAGTATCTGCATTTGTCTCAGTCAATTGCTGGTAGAGCCTCTCTGAGGATCTCCTTGCTGGGCTTCTGTGTGTAAGCACAATATGGCCGCAATGATAGTGTCAGAATTTGATGTGTACCCATGGAATGGATCCCAAGTTAGGTCAGTTACTGGGTGGCCTTTCTTTCAGTCTCTATTCTATTTTTGTCCCTGCATTTCCTTTAAACGGAAAGAATTCTGGGATAAAATTTTTGAAGACAGGTGAGTACCCCCCTTTCTCAATGTGTGGCCATGTCTATCTACTAGAGGTGGTCTCTTTAGGTTCCATCTCCCCACGGTTGGGCCATCCCCATTGAGTCCTAGTAGCCAAGACACCCTCCTTCATCTTCATGAACCAAGTACTTGCATGCCCTTTTAGGTATTATGAAGATTAGTAATGATGAAAATATTCATATTTAATATATCTTCTTGTCTTGCAACAAAAAGTAATAGTCAAGGCTGGAAAGGTTTGCTTGAAATAAATGTTTAAAGTTAATTTTTTATCTTAAACTTATTTTTATAGCATTTAATGATGAAAAATTTTAAACAAAAAAAAGTTGAAAGATATTTACGGTAAACACCCATATGTCTACTATCTAGAAGACTAAGTCAGTGTTTTGGTAATGCTTGTTTATTCTTTCTCAATACATATCTCTACTTATATTAGAACCTGTATTAATTTTATGCATTATAAAAGCACTTAGGGACATCAGTACTCAATCCGACAAAGCCTTTAGAATGTATATATTTACCTAGAATTTTGCATCTTTTGAAATAATATTTACAAACAGAACAAAACTGGTATTCACACAGAAGCATACACCTGTTCAAGTCAATCTTGTTTATAATTCAAACAACACCCTAAAAATGTCACATATGCCTCATAGCAAATCATGAACTAACATCATTGGAAGAGGAGCTCTTTTATACTAGCTCCTGCTATTTATAGTGGCTCAGTAAGTGAAGCACACAGCACTTATATTTTATTTTTTTAGACAAGGCAACCCAGTAGGAGGAAAAGAGTCCCAAGAGAAGACGAAAGAGTCAAAGATATGCTCGCTCCAACAGTTAGGAGTCTCACAAAAACACCAAGTTATCAGTCATAAATCGTATGCAAGTAGAGTGATTGCCACTTCGGTTGCCTTGTAGTCTTTGTCTTTTTTGCTCTGTATTTTGGAGAACCTGTCTTGCTTTACCCGTATTAATATTTAATCCTACTTTCTGTTAAGTCCCTTTTCACCTTATGAATATATAAAATCATTTTCCATTTTTATTGAGTGTAACCTGGTTATTCTAGACACTGTGGTCATACTAATTGTAATCTATAGTACATTCATCTAAGTGTTTTGGGGAACGCATGCTTTTGAGTTTATTGGGTAAACCATTAAGATTGAAATTTCTGAATTATGTGTAAACATGTATTGGTTTTATAAGACATATTAAGATATTTTCAAATAAATTTCAATACTTTAGAACTGCAACATTTAAGTGATATAATCTCCATATTCTTGCCATTATATCCTGTGTTCAAGACTGTTCTTAATTTTGTGATTTTTAGGCATAAGAAATCATTTTTCACTGTGACATTAATATTAAGTTTCATAGTGACATTAAATATTACATACTGTTCCATGTACTTGTGCTTATTTTTGTGAAATTTGTCTGTGAATCTTGATATTAGGATATTAGGACTAATTGATATTAGGATGCCTATCTTTAAAACCTTTTGAATTGTATGTGTTTTTTTGTTTAATGTCTCCTGAATGGCAATCAGAAAAATATTTTCCAAGTATTTCAGGAGCTCCATATAATTGTGGGTTTGCACATTCACTTCCCTAATGGCATCTTTTAATGCATGCAAGTCTGTAACTTTTCTTTAAGATCACTTGTTTTTTTTTAAACATTTATATTTGAGATTATAATTTCATTATTTCTGCCATCTCTTCTCTTCCTCCAAAACCCCATATATATATGAAGCCGCCAACCCCAGCCGACTCCAGAGAAGCTGCGACCACCCCGGCCGAAGGCTGCACCACCCGCCCGGCACCACCGGAAAGCCACCGCCCGGGCTCCGGAAAAGCCTTGTCCAGGCTCCAGGAAGGCTGTCCGGCTCCGGGAAGGCCGTCCAGCTCCCGTAAGGCCTGTGGCTCCCGGAAGGCCTGAGGCTCCGGGAGCCTGTGGCTCCGCCCATTACAAGATGGTGCAGGACTGGCAGGCTGCCAGGGAGGAGAGCCTAGTGCACATGCACAGCTCTCTCTTCAGGCCCTCCTCAAGCAATAGCCCCTCCCGAATGGGCAATATGCTAATGAAGTGTGGCTTCTGGCTCCAATGAACGGGCAATATGCTAATGGGTGTGGCTTGTGGCAACAATGAACGGGCCACATGCAAATGAGGTATAGCTTGGTGCACCAATCCGCATCCACTACGACAGACACCTCCCCTTTCCCTGGGAGAGTATAAAAGCAGCAGCTCTGCTGCTGTCCAGGGTCCTGGGAATCTACTATCAAGGTGCTCCAGAGTAAAGTTGACTGAGAAGATCCTGGTGGTGGCATGTCTTTCTTGCTGGTCGAGGGAGGCGCACCGCATATATATATATATATATATATATATATATATATATATATATATATATATTCATTCTTTCTTTCAAATTCATGGTGTCTTTTTTCATCAATTGTTGTTACACTCACACACACAGACATACTTAAATATAATCTGCTCAGTCTCTATTATGCTAATTTTATGAATACCTCTAGGGCTTGCCATTTGGCATTGCGTAGCAATTTATGTTCCTTTCACTGATAAGACTCTCCCACTCCAGTATCTCTTAGTTGAGTGTGGTTATTTCTAGGATTAAAGCTTCATGATTCCCTTTGGCATGTCTATTGCTGTCCTTGTTCGGCTATTGCATAGGCAGTCATGTTACTGAAAATTAATGGGGATTGCTTCTGAGATTACAATGAGACACAGTTTTATAGCAAATTCCTTTTTCTTTCTGTCTATTAAAGGGCACTCACCCCACCCTCTGCACTGTTCTTTAAACCTTAGATGTTATTTTGTAGATATATCCACTGGTACTGAATTCCATTCATAACCCTGCATTTTGATTGGCTGTGATTTTTCAAAGATGTGAAATCATCAGTGGGAGAAGAGGCCCTTGGTCCTGTGAAGGTTCTATGCCCCAGGATAGGGGAATGTCAGGGCCAGGGAACAGGAGTGGGTGGGTTGGGTAGCAGGAGTAGTGGGGAGGGGATAGAGGATTTTCAGTGGAGAAACTAGGAAAGGGGATAACATTTGAATGTAAATAAAGGAAATATCTAATAAAAGAGAAGGAGTACAATGATATGTGAGCCTAAGGGCAAATATTTAGAATGTAGGGTTTTTGTTTTTGTTTGTTTGTTTTTTAATGCTGCCTTAAGTTGAAGAATGTTGAATGTCCTTCTCCAAGATCTATGGCTTCACTAGCCTTGGGGAGTTGACTAGGTTTCCAATGCCAGGTAAGATTTCTCTCTTGTTGAGTGGATTAAACCCAAGGGATGCTTATTAGGTTATGGTGACAGTCTGGCTGTTGTGGTGGTTCATATGCATCATAGCTGGGTTTGAGTGTTAGTCCTTTCTTTTCTTTAGGAGCTTGCATGTTGCCATCTGGTACTATCAATACTAGTCCATAAGAATGAGGCATTGAGGTCTGTTACAATTCATTATCATGAACTACTTCACATTTCTGAGAGGTGATAAAGAGCAATATGAATAGGTTTCAAGGTTCTAGGAGTCTCGTGGATAACCATGATTAACAATTTGCAAGATTATTTCTCAAAACCTGATGTTGGTCTTTCTGTAATATAAGAATTGGGCTCTTGGGGGGATCTTTGTCAGTCCATATGAGGAAATTTCATTTTAAGCTATGTATGTACATTATCTTGAGACTTACATATACCATAGGTTTTTAGGTAGATAGCTAATAATTTTACTTCTTATAAAATTTTCAGATACACTTCAAAATCACGTATTTTGTGGCATAAAAATTTTAGCTTACTGATATGTTAGAAAGATATTCCCTAAATGTGTTCTAAAATGTCCACATATTAATTAAATATATTATTATCTATATAAATGCCTTATGTTTAATAACAATGAAGTTGTCTTCCATTTTCTTTTCATAATATGCAGTCATTTTTATAATTTCACTTAGACTGGCTCTCTTCTCATGCTCTCTGTGTTCATCATACAGAAAATATTTTCAGATGGTTGCCCTGGGTATTACAAATTATGTGTTGTAAAAGTTTTGACTTTTATTTTCCTCCAAAATGTTTTTAAATTTTTATCCAGGGATTTAACTTGGCCAAACTTAAATTTCAAATTCTTGCTTTCCCTTCAGTGAAAGACAATTAAATCTTCTATCAGCTAATTTAGCTTCTCTCAATTTATCTGTGTTCTCCCTGTGCACGGATTTACTTAGGGTTGAACCACAACTGTGAGACAAGTCTCTACTTAGTAGTTAGGAGTATAAATCCCTGGATTTCTTTGTCCTGGAACTTCATTCTGTAGCTCTCCAGCAAGTTTGGCTTTGAACACTGTCCTGTTGGTCAAGCCAAAAAGTAGTTTCCATGGTAACTCTAATTAACAGTCAGATACATGCCCTTCAGACAAAGAATATAAAAGATGAAGAATTCATGAAATAGTCTTCTCTTATTGGCACTCTCATTTCCTGTGGATATCTACCTTATTCTCTCTCCCTCTCTAGTCTTCTTGAAGCTCCTTAATGTATGTGCCTAAGGCCTTTGCAAATGTATTGTTCATGCTCCAAATGAAATTAGCCAAACATAGCCATGGTGAACTCCCACATTCACATTTTATGTTTGCCTATACAAATATAATTGTCTCCTTGATTTAAAACATTGTGATACAATATCACTGAATAGTATTGGTAATGATGTCATATAAAAACTAATAGAAAATATAATAAGTATGAAGGGTTGTATGAGAAATGTTCCACCAGGTTTTGATTTTTGAATCCTTGGTTCATGCTTGGTTTCTCATTTGGGAAAGTTGTGGAAGCTTGAAAAGTTGAAACCACCCCGAAAGTAGTACATTATTGGGGGGTGGATTTAAGAGTTTATAGCTTTATTCAACTACAGTTCACTCTCTACATTTTGTGCTTATTATTGAAGATGTGATTTATCAGCTCCCTATCATTATAGACTCTCCTTCTGAAACCATAAACCAAAATAAACTCTCCCTTAACTCACTCTTGGTCACAGTATTTCCTCAGAGCAATAAAATGTAACTGATTTTTCTGGTTGACAGAAAATGGACTACAGCAGAGAGATAAAAGTTACTAAAAATAAAGCAAGAGGGTTGGTCTTTATGATTGATTTGATAAGACCAAGATGTAAACACTCGGTGTTCCTTCTTCTCTTAGAATTTTGAATATGATACATGCACAATGACAGATTCTATGTTACTTTAATATTTTCTCTCTTAGAGATTATTAAGCTCAATTTCAAAGGACTTTAATTATTCTTTTGGGAAATGTTGACTTCTTTTGTATTTCTTTTATATTCCTAAGTACAAAATTAAATATTCAAACACTGTATACAAACATATGACTTTTTATGTTTATTCAGAAATTTGAATTAAATAGAACATTATTAGTATGAATCTAATTCATAAAATAAAAGCCAATTGACCCCACTGATATTGATCCATAGATTCAAATTAGCTGAAGAAAAAGGAAATTGACAATTGATAAATACTTAAATATTGCTTAAAATTTGTTTGGGCAGTTTTTTCTTTTCTTTTGTTTGTTGTTGTTTTAATTTCTCTCTGATTTCCTACAATATTGGGAATAAAACCCAGGACCAATGAATTTCAGAAAAACACTTTAATATCGAACTGTGTCCTCATCTGTTAGTTTTAAAACATCATGTCAAAGTTGTTTTGAATAGTTTTTGAAAGTGTGCTAAGTCAGTCATTGTTGGCCAAATTGCTATCTGCTTAGGCATGTGGAATAGTGTTTATTACAGATGGAGGAGGTTGACTAATACCACACATGGAGAAAACCTATAATTAAGAAAACTAGAAGTGAAAAAATATTTGAGAATTTCTTAAAATACATTTCAGTCATATTTGCCTCCTCCCCGTCTCCTCCTAGATTCACCCATCTTAGCCACCTAACACGATCTTCTCTCCCTGTCTCTCTTTCTCTCATCAAGTCCAGTTTGTGTTAGGCAAATTCTCATGAATGTGAATCCAAACCTGCAGTGTGTTTAATACACCTATTTTTTTAGACCATTAAAAACAAACATGTTGACTCTGGTTTATATGACAGGTATCCAATGCCAGTAGGAGTAGGTCATCAAATAAAAGTCGGCTTCATACCCACTCCCCGTCTCACTGTTAGGTTGTATTTTTGAATTGAAAGTTTCCAAGTGTTATGCCTACTATCGTGATTGATGTTGAGTTCATATATGCATTTGCATGTTGTATCTAAAAAGAGTTTTCAAATATTATGGCTGGCATTTGTAATGGTTTTAAAAACTGAGCAATTATGAAATAAAAATGTATAAAGGTGAAAATATTGAACTCAAATAAATAAAATACAAATTAGACCAGGATTTGCGAAAAGTGAATGAAATATGATTTATAAATAAAAGGATAAATATGTAAGCATATAACAGACTAAAGGCTAATCACAAGCACTTAAAGTGTGAAGTCTCTATACTTAAAAGTGAATGCTAATCATAATGTAATTAACCACTGGGCAAGTTTAGGAGAAATTCATTAAATGAAATGAGAAATAGTTTACACAGACGTCAGAGTTAATGGTACTCAAAATACATCAAAGAATTCTGACTTGAAATTTGATAAGTTCCAGATGTATCTGATATGGAAGGATATTATTTGACATCTATTTGTTTATAACATATTTATTTTCATATATATAATAAAAAACAGACACTTTACAAAGCCTTTGTGACAACTTCTGGTTCCCATAGAGTTACAGCAAACTATAATGTTTCAGATTGGGACCTTAAAGAGGTCTTCATTGCAATCCTTGGGGAACTGAATGGAATTTTCTATCTTGAACTTCTAACAGTGAATAAAACTAGTCAATAATAAAAACAATAAAAGGGAAAGTGTTCAATTTTAAAAGGCCTTAGTGAAACTTGGTTTCAATGTACAAAAAGAAGTCTCAGCATTTATAAGTCTTCTTACTAATTCCAGGTTACACTGGCTATGGTTGATTTATGTTCATGCCTTGGATTCCATTATCTAGAGTAGATAAACTGTGTACTAAATGACTGTACTTTGTTCTCCAACATGATACCTAGGTGAGAAAGATGTTCGGATAAAATCCACATTTTAATTATCCCTTCAATTATTAAGAGTCCATGCCTACCTCCCATTATTTCATAACAAGAGTTAAACTCTTTTTATTTATTATTTAACTATTTACATTTCAAATGCTGTCCCCCTTCCCAGTGTCCCCTCCACAAGACTCCTATCGCCACCCTCCTCCTGATGCCTCTATAAAGGTGCTCCCCTACCTGCCCACCCACTCCTGTCTCAGTGCCCTACCCTGGGTCATTGATCTTCCACAAGACCAAGGGGCTCCCCTCACAGCCCACTAAGGCAATCCTCTGCAACTCTTTCTACTTTTCAATGTGTTTGATTGTTATCATTAATTGAAAAATGTAGTACATTTGATGACATCTTTTATAATTATATTTATTCTCTGGCAGACATCAGGGGTGAGTGAGTAAAGTGCATGTCATGCTTGCATATGGGTTGACTTGTTACTTTTTTTTTGTCATTCCAATGATACTTTATTATGGTCTCACCAAAAGGGAGAAAAAACTTGACAGATACCATATCAGATATCTCTTATATGCTAGAAGCTTTTTGAGTTTCTAGAAACATTCTATTGTTTACATTTTACAACACAATAGAAGGTACAGTTATGGGTATCATTGTCATCGTTATCATTGTGTTCATTATAAAATAGAAAATCATAGATTTTAGCTTACTTAATAATGAATACAGCTAAACAAATACCATCTCAAAAAATAAGTATGAAAACAAAAGAAATCATATATATCTACAAGACATTAGAGTAGTCTTGGTGGCAGTTCACAGAACCTAACATCAAGACATGAGAAGAGCTATACCTTAAGAAGGAAACATCTCAAATGACATCCACTATGACCATGTGTTTAGAGTATCCAGGTTCTAATCCTGCCTCTCCACATAGCAGCACAACCTTGAATAACATTTTTTCAAGCCTTGCTTGTTTTTGTTTTTGTTTTTCCTTTTGTTTCATTTTTCTTTTTTTTTTTTAAATTTTGGTATAAATAGTACATCTCTATTGCAGGTCATTGTAGGAAAATAAATTTGAAATCTTTAGAAGACTCTGAGAATAAAAGCTATGCGTGATGAACTGAGTTAATTTAATCAGACCTTCTTGGCTGAAGGAGGCAGCCAGCTCTGAGAGATGATCCTTTCACTGTACAAATATACTATAGAACACATAGGCTGAAACACATAAACAAATGAAAAAGGATTATGGAATTTTTAGTAAAAGACTTGTTACTTTTAACATGACAGGATAATCACAAGTCCCCACAGGTTCATTCCAAGCTACACAAAAATCTCCAAAAAAATGTGCTGCCTGACAGTTACATAAAGGGTAAGCAAAATGTCTTCAACACACACGCAGGCGCGCACACACACACACACACACACACACACACACACACACACACTATATATATATGGAAAAGCTTAAAAACATAAACATTGTAATTTTAGAATAACAAAGTGGCTCAGAGAGTTAAATACTTGCTTTGAAACTATGAGGATGTCCCATTTGTCAACTCTAGATTTTAGAACATAAGCTATTGGTGTTCTGTTCGGGAAATTTTCACTGTGCTCATGTTCTCAAGGCTCTTCTCCACTTCCTTTTTTTTTTTTTTTTAATTTTAGTTTCAGTGTATCTGGTTTTATATGGAGGTTCTTGATCCACTTCGGCTTGAGCTTTGTACAAGGAGATAAGAATGGGTCAATTTGCATTCTTCTACATGCTAACTGCCAATTGAACCAGCACCATTTATTGAAAAAGTTGTCTTTTTTCAACTGGGTGGTTTTAGCTCCTTTGTCAAAGATCAAGTGACCATTGGTATGGGTTCACATCTGGATCTGCAAATCTATTCCATTGATCTACCTGCCTGTTACTGTACTAATGCCATGTGGTTTTAATCAATATTGCTCTGTAGTACAGCTTGACATCTGGGAACCTGATTCTCCCAGAAGTTGTTTTATTGTTGAGAGTAGTCTTGGCTATCCTGTTTTTTGTTGTTGTTGTTGTTGTTGTTGTTGTTGTTGTTGTTGTTGTTTTGTTTGTTTGTTATTCCAGATGAATTTGAGAATTGCTCTTTCTAAGTCTATAAACAATTGAGTTGGAATTTTGGTAGGGATTGCATTGAATCTGTAGATTGCTTTGGGCAAGATGGCCATTTTTACTATATTAATCCTGCCAATCCATGAGCATGGGAGATATTTCCATCTTCTGTGATCTTCTCTGATTTCTTTCTTCAGAGACTTGAAGTTCTTGTCTCCTGAGAGGCTCTGTCAGTTTCTGACAAATACAGAAGTGGACAATCTCAGCCAACGATTGGACTGAGCCCAGGGTCCCTAATGAAGGGGCTAGAGAAAGTACCCAAGTAGCTGAAGGAGTTTGCAATCCCGTAGGAGGAACAACACTATGAACCAACCAATACTCCCAGAGATCCCAGTGTCTAAACCACCAACCAAAGAGTACACATGGAGGCATCCATGGCTCCAGCCTTATATGTAGCAGAGAATGGCCTTGTCAGTAATCAATGGAAGGGGAGGCCCTTGGTCCTGTGAAGGCTCTATGCCCCAGTGTAAGGGAATACCAGGACAGGGAAGTGTGAGTGGGTGGGTTGGTGAGCAGGGGAAGTGGGAAGGGATAGGGGGTTTTCAAAGGTGAAACCAGGAAAGGGGATAACATTTGAAATGTAAATAAAGTAAATATCTAATTAAAGAAAGAAAGAAACTATGAGGATATGATTTGAAGCCCAAAACCTGTACTCAGAGCCAGATACTGTAGCATGCATGGGTAATACTATGGAGAACATGGTGATCTCTATAGAGAGACAAGAGATAGCAACAAGAGAATCACAAAAACTCATGGGACAAATGTCCTGCCTGACCCAGCAGTGAACCAGAGATTGTGCCACAAACAAGGTAGAAGGTGAGAATCACTTGATTCCCTTTGATGCCCACTAACATATTTACACAGACAGCCAAGTGTAAGACAGCCATTCATTGCCAGACTGCCTGTACTACATTCTGTGATCCAGTCTAATAAATCCAATTTTAATATATATATTCCTTTTGATATTTCTGTTTCTTTAAGGAATTTTAACTAATTCCATTTGAAAGTTTACTATTATGTTATAGTATATAAAATGTTTACCCTAGTAACTCCTTTATTGCTGCTCTAATTGATATTTGAACTCATGACATGAAGAGAAAGAACCCAAAGATCTTTTTAAATACTATTAATATTAGAAACATTAATTATCAATACATTTCCCGATCAGTGGTTCTCAACCGTCCTAATGCTGTGACACTTTAAAACATTTTCTTCTGTTGTGGTAACCCACCAACCATAAATTTATTCTGTTGCTACTTCATAACTATAATTTTTGCTACTGTTAGGAATTGTAATCTACGTATGTAATGTTCAGGATATCTAATATTCTACCTTCAAAGGAGTCACAACATTTGTCTGCCTAGAAATTTTATTGAGTAAGTGTCAAGGTTGAGAGAGAGACAGACAGAGACAGAGACAGAGACAGAGAGACAGAAAGACAGACAGACAGACAGACAGACAGATAGACAGACAGACAGACAGACAGAGAGGAAGCAAAGTATGTGTCTCTCTATTACATCTCCAATACCAGAAAGACATTTTTGAAGATCCAAATTGCAGCAAAACTTCCCAAAATGAGTTTGACCAATGTTGAATCACTTCAAGCTTTGGCTATTATTTTTCTTTAAAATAATAATGAGACAATGTTAAAATTTTTGCCCTTTGTCATTAATTTTTATTATATGCATATGAACATATACATACATACACATATATGTATAACCTATACAGTCTTATAAATTACTTGTCTTTTTAATAATTATTATAAAATTGTATCCTTACTCTGAGAATATATAAGCCAAATTTGGAATGTTTAAAGAAATCACACATTTGGTGTTCATACATAACTATATAGATATAATTTTGAGAATATAAGTATTTTCTCAAAATTTTATTAATAATATTAATATAATACTTTGATTAAAACGAAATTGCTCCAGGCATTCAATTCTGTCCCAAAGAGTTTGCCTGCTTGTAAGTTCCTTTCTGTACTAAGTACAACTTCACGCTGAGACTTGTGACAGACTGACATCTTATGCATCTAGAAATCTTGCAGAGTAAAACTTCTAACTTTTCATTGCCAAGCTAGAAACTCTCTGCAAGAGAGTTAATGTCCAAGGTAGTAACTAAATAAAGGTCCTCTGTATTAAGTTGGACTTTGTAATTCTTTCAACTTACAGAAAGCCATCCTTATCTTTGACTGAATCCCCATTAGGTTCCTCTCTGGCTGCCTATGGCTTCTGAGTTTTCAGTTGCATTTGGAGTTCTGTTACTTTGATGATGTTTGTTTCCATGTAGACATACTTTTATATCTCCCTTATTCATTACTTAAATTATCTGAGGAATCACTACTTTCTGGCAAAATAGAAAGGCTTAGATACCATCTCTGTGTTCTGAAACATTGGCAATATAATTGAAAAGTGCAAAAGAAGAGAAAACAAGCCTCAAACAAGGAAATTCTGTAGCAAATTATCTCCTATACTCAAAGCTCTCATGACATACTTGTGTAGCCACTTCCATGATTTGTTATATTAGATATAGATGAAGTCAAGTATGACGGGCAACATTCCCTGTCTATTTGCAAGGTTGAAAGTCCTCTGGAATATACACCTCAAAGAAGTATGTCTGTGAATGAGTTTCTGAGCAGACAAAACCTACCTTGATGTGCCGTACTCACATATGAGCTGGATTATTATTATAATGAAAAAGGAAAATATTTTTTCTCTTCCACTCGACTCGTTGGAGTGAGGCAGGGGGAGAGACGAAGGATTGATGTCTGTGTTACACTGTCCGACGGGGAATAAGGGATGTATTGTAAATCTCAGTACGAGTAACTGTACAAAAGGGGTGGTACTACCTGACATAAGGGGTTGACACTTGTTTCTAATCAGGATACAAGAACTCCAATGAAAACCTTGGAAGGTTGCCATAGCAACATGTATCAGCCATGGTGATGCACAGTTTTAATTCCAGAACTCAGGAAGCTGATGCAAGAGAATTATAAATTCAAGGACAGTCTGATAGATGATATTGAGGATACGCTGTGCCTAATTGTTAGGTACAGTTTCAAGAAGTAAATTTAGTTTTGTTTTAAGAAATAAACAAGTAGCAATAATAAAAAAATAAAACAACAAAAAAGATTAAAGAAGTATGAGAAACCAGAATGATGTTCCAGTGTTCTTAAAAACAGTGTTGTTAACTTAGACATGGCTTGGCTGATGTGGCTTTTGAGCTATATAGACCAAGGAACAAAGTGAGAATAAAAAATAAAGTGTCTAGGATTCTTTAAAACTGCCTACTGTAGAGGGAGTATTGCTTAACTTAGAAGAAGTACTGCTTATTTAAATAGCAGGTACAGAGGACAGTATGGTGAATCTGAGTCAAATAAAAAAAAAAAAAAAACAAAACAACAACAACAACAAAAAAAAAAACAGTGTAAAAATTAAGAGACCACGAAAGCACATAGCACCGACAGTACTACCTGAAGCTGTTGTTAGATGTAATTTGTACCTCAGTTCACTCAGCTCTTGCACAGTGACAGTCTGATACTAACTCTGAATATAATTTCACACAACCTGAAAGTTCCACATTAACCAAAATCCAGACATATTTTTAAATCTGTTTCTGCCTGCGATAGTAAATGCTATTGCAGACATTCGAGATAATGGAAAGAAAACTGTCTACATTCTATTGAAGACTGATTAAAATATATAAACCAATACTGAGATTGGTAGATAGTTAAAGTACTGTGGGGCACAAATATGAGATGAGATCTAATTTAAGGATGGGAAGCCAAGCATGGAATCCTGACAATGCAGCATTTCTGTAGGAATAAAAGGGAGAAAGCAAGCAATAAGGATTCTTCAGCATTTCTGCAGGTCATGTTAAGTCAAGGCAGTGACTATAGGATTTCCACTTAAGTCCAGATATTTAGAGGGAGGGCAAGCACAGAAGAGTGGTACTAATAAAGCTTTATAATTCAATGAACTCAGAGATTAAAACATGGACACTGGACTCAAGTCTTTCTTGCAATAACCTTATATGCCAAATACTGCCTTTATTGCTGTTTTCAAGATTTCCTTGGTTTTTTTTTAATGTTATTTTACCTACATTTGTGTATGTGCACCTCTTTCATGTCCAGTGTCCATCAGGCTGCAAATGCACACTGGATTGTCAGGAACTGGAGTTACAGGAATCTGTGAGCCACTGTGTGAGTAACTGGGAAATGAATCTGGGTCCTCTGGAAGAGCCAAGTACTCTTGACCCTCTCTTCAGCACTAAATATATTCTTGTTTGTTTGTTTTTAACTTTCCTACTTCTGCAATGAAAAACAGAGGCTACATGGAAATTCACAACTTGTTCAGTTCACACAGTTATCATGAGGCACTGCTGTATTTAAACCTAAATGCACCCGCTGTAAATTAGTCTTAGTTCTAGCTATCTTGCCTCTTATTTGACCTATGCATTACTAAAGATTTGAGTCATTATGCTTTTGTCCTCTTCTTCCCATGTTAAGAATTTTTATAGTTTATCTGAGTATAGATACTTTTGTTATTTCATAATCAGATTGTCAGCAATTTTATTCCATCAGAAACTATTTCTCCACTGTCATGTAACACATACGCAAATATTGAGATTCAGGACATCGGTGTCTTTGGAGATTTGAATAGATTGCCTATTACAAATCCAAATCTGTGCTCTCTACTTAAGTGCTGTGTCCTTACACTTATATCTAGGTCACAGGCTGTCTCTGTTTTGGTTAGTCAGACTAAGGTTCATATCCTCTACAATTCTCCAGGTCGCAGAGGTGATTAAAGCCAGAAACCTTTGGATTCCGTAATGTGTTTTGATTACAGTCATAAACTCAACAGGTATTGAGTTGAAATGAAGAGGTCAGCAGAAAAACATCCCATGAAGAATATGAGACTGTGAATCCCTAGAAAAGAAATAGCACAACTAAAGTTTGTATATAGTAAAATCATGCAAATATCCTGAATAAAAGAATCTTGCTTCTCGTCAATTACTTTCAGGTTTATCAACTGTGGTCAATTCATTTCAGCAGCATTTTTTAAACCATTCCCTTTGAATTTGTTCATTTATCTTGGGCATGAGATTTGCCAAATGTCACTCCTCTCAATGACTTCTGTTCACCAAGAAATACAGCAGCAGAACACTAAGAGTTTTTTGTGTATCATGATAATTTACCCCCAGCATAGGGATCATTTTCCCATTCCAGAAACACTGGATAGTACCCTATTATCCCTAGCTCACTATTCCTCAATCCTCCCCTCTTCTCCTCTACTCCCCCTTCTCTCCTCTCCCCTTCCCTCTCCTCTGCTAATAGACTCAACACTCTACACAAGGCTCTCTTTGTTGTGGGATATTAATGGCACTTTGTTTCTCTTTATGAACACAAACTCACTGTTAGTCTTATTCTTTTTTTTTTTTTTTTTTTGTATTCCCTATCAGGTTTTGTACGTGGGAAGAAAAAAAATTCTTTGAATATTTTTAAAAGAGGGTGATAGCATATTAAAATGTCTTTTTATTGAATCAGCATGGTGGTTTTCAAGTTTTTCTGATATACAATTGCTTCTTGATATTTCACTTAACTTTGTAGGTACAACCTGTTTTGCTCATATCCACCACTATTCTCTCCCAGCTCTTCTCTGATGTACCACCCCACATTTCCATCACAATTTCCCATGTTCTCTCTAGTTTTTCTTTTTTTTTTTTTTAATTTTCACTGAGCCCATTCACTGTGT
Organism: Mus minutoides; assembly: GCA_902729485.2. Classification (NCBI taxonomy): domain Eukaryota; kingdom Metazoa; phylum Chordata; class Mammalia; order Rodentia; family Muridae; genus Mus; species Mus minutoides. The sequence continues at coordinate 104,867 of LR751843.1, forward strand.
CTGGTATACTCGTTGGTGTGGGACCATCTTCTGGAGCATAATTTGCCTCTTAGAATCCACATCTATGAAAATAAAATGACGTTCCTTCCCTTTATAAAACATCAATGACCAGTAGGTCTCCAACTAAAGGTGACACTTGGAAACAGCCCTTCTGAGTCACACTGGGAATTTTTGTTGCCAAGACTTGTGCATACAGTCCCAGTTGGTATGCTGTTAGATGATTATAAAAGAAATATTAAGAAATACTAGGTAAAAAAATTACAGAAGAATTGAAAGAGTATAGAACACAACTCTAACATGGTTTTTTAAATTATGTAAGAAGAAAGCAAGTTTGGAAAAATTGCAAGTGACTCCTGAGCTGCCTTCTCTGGCAGGCACAGACAGAAGGGAAGAGTTCTCCCTCTGGTCCAATATCTCACTCCCTAGCTGCACACCTAATAATCATACATGACATCTTATATTGTTCTGATTCTTGCCTTAACTGTCTCTGCACTACATGTCAGAATAAATGTTATCATGAAAATAACTTCTGTACTTTTAATGGGAAGCTGTGATGTCACCCCCATACTTTCTTAATGCCATAACACTAAAGTGAGTGCACTAATATCTTCGAATTTAAGAATATTTATTAGTCCCATTTCATTAAGATTAAACTTTGATTAATAGCATATCACTATCAATAAACTGCAAATTATTAGTATTTCCTAGCAAAAAAAATCAATTACAGATACCTGAGTTTTTAATTTTATGAGGAATCTGCCCTTTGATTGATTAGCTGTCTCCTGAGAAGCTCTGACAGTGCCTGAGAAATACAGAAGTGGATGCTCACAGCCAACCATTGGACAGGGTCCCCAATGAAGGAGCTAGAAAAAGGACCCAAGGAGCTGAAGGAGCTTGCAGCCCCATAGGAGGAACAACAATATGAACCAACCAGTACCCCCCACTCAGAACTCCCAGGAACTAAACCACCAACAACAGAGTACATATGGACCCCTGGCTCCAATAACATATGTATCAGAGGATGGCCTTGTTGGGCAACAGTGGGAGGAGAGGCCCTTGGTTCTGTGAAGGCTCTGTGCCCCATTATAGAGAACTGCCAGGACCAGGAAGATCTTTGTATTCATGGGAAGCCTGGTCTATGTAGTGAGCTCCAGGACAGGCTGAGCTACACAGAGAAACCCTGTTTTGCAAAACCAACTAAGTAAACAAATATAGTACCTAAAGTATTAATACTTTATATTATTATTATTATATTTTGATATTATTTAGAAAATAAGAAATCCTACAGTATGTAGGAACATGGATAACTTTTCAGACACTGTTTTAAACACAATGAAGCCGTAACATAATGGTAATATTTTGAAGTCTTTTTATATGAGAGTCCTGAAACAGCTGACCTCATCACAAAAGAGAGTAGAGTGGTATTGCAAAGGTATAGAGGAGAAGTAGAGGTGTGCTATCATTCAGTTGTTAGAGAAATTTGGTTGTACAAGATGAATACGTTTTAGAGATCTACTGTGTACTGTCATCCCCATACTTCACGATAACATATGTAACATCTTTTTTCTTAGATATTTTCTTTATTTACTTTTCAAATGTTATCCCCTTTCCTGGTTTTCCTTCTGAAAACCTCCTGTCCTTTCCACCCTACCCCTGCTCAGCAACCCACCCACTCCTGATTCCTGGCACTGTCTCCTGAGTGCTAAGATTAAAAATTTGTGTCACTATGCCTGGCTGTATTTTATTTATTAATTTATCTGTCAAGGGACATTAAGTTTTTAATATATTAAATATTATAAATAATACTCCAATGACTATGGGGCCACACTGGGTCTTTATCTTTTTGTTTTTATTCATTAGTATGCAAAGAAACAGTAGTAATGACTATAATGTTATAACACTTTTCCAGCATTCTATGCTTTTCTAATTCCAACATCAAATTTATAATTATATATGATACAGGTCTAATTCATCAAACCAACAGTAAAGACCTATAGTCATTTTAAGGCTAAATCCTAACCACAGAACACTTTCCTTAATAAACATTTCTTTAATAAAATTTAATTCATTATGATGAATATATCCATGCTCCTTTTCTACGTGTTTATACATGTTTTGCTTAATTAAAATTGTTGGACTAATATCTGCAATTAGTTCCTAGTGTGTCACTCCAGAGATGATTGTTTTAATTTTAAACAATATAATAATTATTGCAAACACTCTGATAACTTAAATTTGAAACTTGCTGCAGTTTCTTATTTCCGTAAATTCATGTACAGGTGACTAAGTTTGGATAAACCACAATGTCAAGCCACATTGGATTTTTCTTAATTTGGTGGCCTATACTGCAATCTATGTACAAAAATCAAAAGGAAAGGCTGACTTGTGTCACTGGAAAACTACACAGATATCATGTTCAAGTCTGTTGTGCAAATCTGAGCATCAGGGCCTCATGGTGTGCCATGCCCATGTGGGCAGCCTCTGCAGGGTGGGATTCTTAATGTGCTATGCAACAGTAAATAATAGGCTCTGTAAGATAAAAATAATCAAATATAAAGTTGCAGGCTTGTGATAGACCACAAGAATGTTTAAGTAGAAAACAGCCTCCCACAGTGCCATTCATTCAGCCAGCTATGGGAATTTGCCGTGGGCTGAGCCAGAGCCCACAGTGCCAACTCGCCATTAGGAGAATGCTGGCAAGGCATCTTTTGGAGCCAAGAATCTGGGGTGGAGGGGAAAGGAACATCTGCCTACCTGAGTACTTTGTGGCAAAGAAACAAACTGGACACGATCTTATTCTAAAAGTTGCTGAGGGAAAGAATCGTGGCCTTGATGCTGAAAATAAGCATCCAACTGTTCACCTCTCCTTGCCTCACTAAAATCATTAAGCTGATCATCAAAACTAGCCAATGGTTTGTTATTCTGAGAGCAATAAACTAGAGAAATTCTTTATTAAACCAATGCAGAAGAATCAAAAGAGTTTTCTAATCCCTCTTACAAACCATTAAGCAAATACTAACCACCTGATCTCTTAGGTGATGTTATAGTGGTTATGAGTTTAAAAAAATATCCTTGAGGCTTAAAATATACCTATTTGTTCAAAGGTGTGTACAAAGAAAGAAAATTAGAAAATTATCGGGTAGTAGGATAGGCTTGCAGAGTGGAAAGGACAGCATTTAGTGGCGTACGCCTTTAATCCCAGCACTTGGGAGGCAGAGGCAGGCGGATTTCTGAGTTCGAGGCCAGCCTGGTCTACAGAGTGAGTTCCAGGACAGCCAGGGCTACACAGAGAAACCCTGCCTCGAAAAACCAAAAGAAAAAAAAAAAGTAATCTTTTCATTTGCTGGAAGTGTCACAGAAGAGCCCCTGGAAGGGACAACTGAGTTTATATGCACTCATTCAATTTATGAACCCTGTCTCATGACATAGTTTTTTGTTTTGTTTTGTTTTGTTTTGTTTTGTTTTGTTTTTGGGGTTTTTTTGTTGTTGTTGTTCTTGTCAGATGGCAGTAGTTGTGAACTAATAGACAAGGTTCTTCTCCATGTACATTCTAGTGATGATAGAGAAGAAGGAAAAAAATTAAAATGCATTGTTCTGTGAAGTTGTCATGTGAAGGTCTGAAGCACATACGTATAAAGCAGGTTAGAAGAGTTAGAACAAAGTTCACATTTACCTTAGGTGGTCAAGAAGGAAGCATAGTGCGGAGACAGTATGTGAGCAGTGATTTTAAAAGAAGAAACTGTTGTCTGAAATTTCCTAGGGATATAGAATGAAATGTCTACCCTCTCCACATAAAGAATCTGGCAGATCAAAAGAACTATTCTGTTTAAATCTGCTTTTGGTAAAGGGGTGAGTTTATTGAGGGTACTTAAAAGAACATAGAGAGGAATTACATGTGAAAGCATTTGTATCATTAAAAGCCCACTGTGACAATACACAAAAGATGCATGCCTGGAGTTCCCCACATCACTTGCAGAAACATCACCCAGTGAGAACTTCTCGTTCCCTCAGTTGCTACTAACTTGGGGGAAGGGCTTGGGGACCTTGTGACTTTGTGTGATTTCCTGAACGTTTTTTTTTTGTTTGTTTGTTTGTTTGTTTTTTTTACTTTGGTTCACCCACTGAGTCTTCTAAGTTTCCTTTACTCTCTAGGTGTGAGAGTCTCCCTGCAGGAGAGATAGTTTCAGTGCTGCAGGAAGAGACACACAGCAGGAGGTAAGTTATTCAGCTACAGAATAATTATAAGAGCATTACAAACAAAAGCAACACCTGAAGCAAGCCTTGTCTCAGGATTATATGGAAAAGTAGAGTGAAGTGCATCTGGAGCAGAGGTGAGAAGGGAAGACCAATTTCTCAGAGACTGTGTGAAGCCAGGTTGTGTGATACATTAAAGGCCTTTATTTAAAGGTTTGTGGGTTCATGTCTGGATGTCAGTCTATGATTGTGTTTCACACAGATTCTGCCCTGCAGATCACTTTTCCATGACTTGCGAAGGCATAAGAGAAAGTATCATTACAGATCATACTGACACCTTTTCCCTCCTGTCACTTGACTTCTACCAACGTTCCCTCAAGTCCCCATCCACACCAAACCCTTCCTATGTACCACTGCAGTGGAGAAAACCATCTTCTGAAGCTAATAGTGCATACCCCTGGATGAGATTCTCTTATTGATAGAGCTTGTTCATTGTACCCCTTAAGTGGCCATGATTCTGGCTGGTTAAAATACAGGCCTCTCTTTTAGTTAAATGGCTCCCTCAAGTGGACAGATAATGTATGCAATCTAAAGCCCCCTCTCCTAGCTACTCAATTTAGCCTCTTCTGTTATAAATGCTAGGAGATTGAATGGTAATAGGCTGCCTTGTGGAGGAGGGAGGGGGGAGGAACCTCTAAAAAGTCCCAGAGACCTGGGGTGGGAGAGGATCTCAGGACTCAATGTGGGTGGCCTTAGTCAAAATGCCCAACAGTGGGGATATGGAACCTGAAGAAACCACCGCCAGTAATTAGACAGGGTCCCCATTGAAGGGATTGGGACACCAGCACATCTTTAAACCATTCCTCTCTAAAATAAATGCAGGGGCAAAAACGAATCAGACACTGAATGAATGGCCAGCCAGTGACAAGCCCAATTTGGGATCCATCCAATGGACGGGCACTAAACCCTGAGACTATTACTGATGTTATGTTATGATTGCAGACAGGCGCTGTCCTCTGAGAGGCTCTACCAGCAGCTGACTGAGACAGATGCAGATAGTTATAGCCAAGCATTTCGACTGAGGTCAGAGACCCCTACGGAGGAGTTAGGGGAAAGACTGAAGGAACTAAAGGGAACTGCAATCCCATAGAAAGACCAAGTGTAACGATTAACCTGGACCTCTGGAAGTGCCAAGAGACTAAACCACTAACCAAAAAGCATATTGGGCTGATCTGAGGCCCCTGGCTCATGTGTAGCAGAGGACTGCTTTGCCTGGCCTCAGTGAGAGTGGATGCAGCGAACTCTGCAGATACTTGATGCCCCAAGGAGAGGGGATACCCAGGGAGGAGGTTTGCCCTCTCAGAGGCAAAGGCAAGAAAAACTCTGCCAGGGGCACCGGGAGGAGGGAGCAACATTTGGGATGTGAATAAATAAAATAAATAAATTAATAATAATAAAGTAAAAAATAAAACTGAAAAGCCATTTTTAAAAAGGGGGGGAAACACATAGATAGCATTCAGTACTGTGGCTTATAAAATGTTTCTTCACATATGATGCCATAGGTAGCACAAGCCTAAGGGATGATAATGAAGCTGAAAGTCTCCCATCACTCAGTGATGGTTTGGTTGTCAAAAGGCTGTATCAGTGTCACACATTTGTGATGCTGTTTGTACAGATGAATGTGTAGTAGCAAAAAAACAATGCCACCATACAACTCTCTACCCCAGTGGTTCTCAGCCTGGGGTTTGAGACATCCTTGGGAGTCAAGCAACCTTTTCATAAAAGTTGCCTAATACCATCTGAAAACACACATATTTATATTACAGTTCATAACAGTAGCAAAGTTACAGTTATAAAGTAGAAACAAAAATAATTTTATGGTTGGAGGTCACTTGAGACGCTGTATGAAAGATTTGCATCATTAAGGAGGTGGAGGACCACTGGTCTACACTGTGATATTTGAGAATGATAGTAAATGAGTATGGTACTGTAAAAGAAGAAATGAGGGAATCCAGGCCTCAACAGAGAACTTGGAAATCAGAAGCTGTACTTTTAATGTTCTCAGGTACTTCATACTCCTGGTCACTATTTAGTGAGACTTATTTCAGTAGGTTTCATCTGCACACTTTCTTTTTAACCCAGTCTATATAGTTATATCCAAGTACTTCACATGTGTTTTTTACATGGAAGTAACTGACCAAAGCAAAGAAGATACTCTTCCTGACAGAAAACCTTCAGAAGGCTTTTCATAATATGAAACAATTTGTAAAACAAACAAAAAAAAGATGTTCATGCAGCCAGAAGTCCAATCATGCTAATTCTATGTAACTTGATATAATAACTAAATTATTCATTAATTAATTTATAAAACATTTTTAAATGTTGATCAGAAAATATTTGTAATCTTTTCTTCCAGTGCCTTGGAAATACAATGGCATTTTCTGCATGGTTTGATATGGGAAATGTTTACATTTATGCAGAAAAAATGTGTAGATTGGGAGTATATCTCAGAGCATGGTGATGTATATTTCTTGTGTGCTTTCTTTTTTTGTTTGTTTCCTTTTTATTTCTCTGTTTGTTTTGAGAGAGAGATGAGTGAGCAAGCCAGAGAGGACCTGGGAGGAGACAGTGGAGGAGAAACTGTGACCAGAATAATATTGTAAAATATTATAATACTTAAATTTCATATTTACAATTTATTATTGTAAAATTTTACTTTTGATATAAAGATAAAATTAAAAATAGACATGCTAATACAAGCAGAAAAATACTCATTCACATAAAAGAAAAATCATAACAAAGAAATAAACAAAATGCAACAACATAAGTTGTTAGTTCAGGAGACCAAAAGTAAGTAGAACACTTTGAAGGAAGAAATCAAAATTCTTTAACAAATGAAAGAGACAAAACACCGCTAAAACAGCATTCATCTACTACATTCAAACTTGAAAATCAAATCATCACTTAAAATGCCTTCCACTTTTAAGGTGTAGGTTAATAGCACTGAGCAGTGTACAGAGGAATGTTGGACACAACACTGCCTTTCACCTCACTATGATTCTGAGTTTAGAAGAGCAAAATCTTTAGGGTTGCTCGCAAGTGTTTACATGCTCTGAATTCATTTATAAATCCGTTTTGTACTTAGGCACATGCTTTCCAGGGATGACTCTTTTCTTTAGTCTCATGCATATAAAGATGCAGTAGGGTGAGGCCATGGAGGATGCGGAGACTTTACATTTGTTGTATGACTCATTAGTAAACTGAGATCCAAAAGTATATGCAACAGTACTTCCATTTTTAGAACAAATAAAATACTATATGGTTAAATTGTCTTAATTTTAACTGAAGTTGTTAAGAGTCCAGTAACCAGCTATTATGACAGAGTTGAAAGTGAAAGCATTCTAAAACAAAGGGTGAGTAAGAAGGACGATTTCGAGATGAAAAGTGACTTGTAAATTTTATGCTGAAAGGGAAACATGAGTCGTTTCTGCTTCCATAAGCACTGTGGAGATGGGAATGCTAAGGAAAGTGGTAATCTATACTGGAGTTCTTCAGCAATTTCAAACACTATCATCATCAATGCACTAGCTACAACACTAGAATCATGCAAATTTAAGTCATGGATAGTCAAGACACTTACAGCAAAATACTCTTTAGGAAATTTCCAGGACTACAAAGCGCTTTTTAAAATAGAGCAACTTTTACTGGTTTTTGTACTAATAACTATCCTGGATCCACTCCTGGTGGTTCATTCAAATTCATCGCGCAGAATGCCAGTCCTCATGCGTCTTTTCCACTGAACCTTGTTCCAGGGACGTTTTGCATTTATATTTCTAATAATCTAGATGTGTGTGGATTTGCAGTCTACATAAAAATTTAAAATGTGTATTATCATGTTAAAGCTAGAAACTAAACAAAGAAATCAAACACATGTAATGCCGGAGTAAAAGCCTATGAAGAGTGTACAGTATTTTTGAGTGGAATTCCTTGAAGATTTAAATAAACTGTTTTATATAAAGCATAAAACCAACCTTACTTTAGATCCTATAATTTTCTCCAAGATCAGCCATATTGACCACAGAATACAACTGGGTTGTCAAGTCAATGTCCTGTGGTAAACAGAATAATTTCAGGAAAGAGTAAAAAAGAAAAACAAGAAAACCATCTCTGAGTTATTATTTCCCATACCCCATTAAGTCATGTTTGTTCTTACCACTATTTCCTAGAATATTGCTCCATTTCTGGCTTTTTTCAGTATTTGGCTTGTGAAATAATGGAACAGACCGTTCCAAAACTTTTAATGTTACTTAGAGGAAACTTAACATTTTTCCCACATTACATGTCAGGTGATGGTATCTCTTCTGACTTCACTCACTTCCATGTTTGATATTTTTCAAATTTCTATGGTATTTATGAATTACTTCCATTAGAAGAAAACTGGAAATTTACCAAGTGGGAATTTTAAGGAAATTGCATGAATATGATCCCATTGAAGGGCATCAACAGCAGCTGATACATATCAGCTGGAAAGACCATTTGCCAGGCTAACAATGGGTTTTGCTTTCACACTTTTTAACCTTTTTTTATACTACTTTTGGAAGATTTAGCTCAAAAGCACAATGACAGCATTTAAAGTAAGCTTATTCTTTCTTTCTGACATTCAGTAGTTTCTCATTGGTGATAACAGAGACTGAACGGGATTTAGAGGAGAAGAAGGCAAAACAGTCTCCTTGCAGTGGAAGAAAACCAGCAGGAAGCTGTGTATTGGACCTGAAGAAGTCAGACTCTCTAGACCCAAGTGAGACGTTGGAGCTGAGAGTACCTGGCAAAGTTGTGCTCACGACACTCTGTTTCTCCACATTTCTTCATTATTTGTCTTAAACAGGGTGATTTATAACACTGATAATTTAAAGTGGCAAATCTTAAACTTGGGTACATTTTTACGTCTACAGAGAGCACTGTAAATGGAGAGGCCTTTATCCAGTGTAGGCCTTGCTTTGCAACTGTGAGTGAATTTTTCAAATGAGAGGAAAGAAAATAGGAGTTCCCTAAACAGAAGTGCCTTTCATGAGACTAAGAACAGAAACACCATAATGTGAGGATCAAAGCTTGATTCGTGCAATATAACAATAGTGGATGATTTCTCTTGAAAATTTCAGGGTTAAAGACAAGCTGGAACACTCTCACTTATCATTAAAGGAAAAACATTTTCCTTTTTTTTTTTAAGGATATTTGTGAGATTTGACAGTTTAATCCAAAAATAAAAATAACCAAAATGAAAGTAACATGCAATGTTGGTTTACAGTTATAATGTTATTTTAGGAAATAAAGGGAGACCACCAACTCACGGAATTCATCTTATAAGATGGTAGAATATTGATTGCTTGTTACTAGGCTCATTATTCCAGGTAAAGGGAAGCAATGAAATTAACCAAATATTTCTCAGCATTTCAGTAGTCATAAAACCAGGCATTCCTCTATGGGATGCCCAACTTTCATCAGAGTTTTATCAAAGGAAGAAGAGAAAACCCCATTATAATTAGAAGTAAGGTCTTCAGATTTGGGGCATAAAAGCTGAATATGTTCAATACATGTTAAAGATCAGAGACAAAAAGTCAATGTAGATTCAAATATGGTTCCTAGTAAGCTTTTTTCTTTTAAGGTAACAAAAGTAAAATCTTATTATTCCTGAATATAAATTCAAATTATTACTGAAAAATGTATTGAGTGTACTAAAAATTAGCAAATCCTTTATAATTATGTAAGTAGGACAAATACCACTTAACTGTTATTCTTCCTTCTTTGGATATGTTTGAAAATTGTATGATTAAAAAGTTACTAGGTTTTAGTCTATAACATAACAGAATGTAAAGCTCTGGCTCATAAAACAGCCACCCTCTTATCTTTCATTACTGTTGTATTTGGCCTTGCATGTGATTATCACTATTTAAAAACTGTAATACACCAAGAAAGACGAAGCTTTAGGCTCTAAAATTTAGAGCATTATCAACAAATTTGAGGTGAGTTTTAGTCTCCTTTAAAGTTGAAAGACTTACGAAGGAACTAAAATAAAGACAAGAAAAAGAAGAAAAATTATGCCTTGAATTTATCCAGTCATTTGTAAAACATATAATTACTTTCCTTCCTAAGTATGATAAAGGAGACTCTTTGACAAATGACTATGGAGTATATAAATATATCTGCATTTACCAAGCTGTCAAATGTCTCTCCTTAGAAAATATTGGTTTTAATTCTGATGCCAGTTTATTCTGGTAAATGGCATCTCATTACATTGACCATTCTTGGTGAAATTCATCATTTTGTTCAGACTTTGATGGTGAATACAGTGTGGTAATAAAACTCAGAAAAAAAAATTGAATCATTCTTGCTACTTTAATATAGAAGATCCAGTGCAGAAAATTTATGTAAATGGGAGGGTTGCTTTACCATGTTAAAAAATATGTCAAAAAGAGAATACAGAGTAGAAGCAGCCTTGATTCTTATGGATGAAAGAGGACATATAGACCATTTACACTGAAACATTGCAAGAAAAACTAGCAGACATAAGCCCTGTTTTCAGGAAATGTCCTGATACCATGTTTCAGAGAGAAAGCAACAACTCAGCTACCTGAAACCTATCCGTCCAAAGTGAAGATGCTACCTGGTGGTTTGTGCTGAATTAATTCAACTCCAATGCTTTGTACAGATTAGAGTTCAGACCTATAAAGAGAGGCTTCTGCATAGGTGGACCTAGAACCTCTAAGAAGACATTTTCAGGGTGTGTGGGGAGTGATATGACAGCATAAGTAGAAATCAATTTCTCCCATACAGAAAAGCTGTTATTGCTTGGGGCAGTGGTGTCACCAATGACACTAGCAACATGGAGCACACAGTGACTGGGAGCTTCAAATGAAAAAATATATGTAAGGACATCCATGTAAAAACAATCCTTTTTTTTTTTTTTTTTTTTTTTTTAGACAGGGTTTCTCTATATAGCCCTGGCTGTCCTGGAACTCACTTTGTAGACCAGGCTGGCCTCGAACTGAGAAATCTGCCTGCCTCTGCATCCCCACTGCTGGGATTAAAGGCATGTGCCACCACGTCCTGCAACAATCCCTCTTTTATCCTCTGTCTTTGATTATTACTGATACCTTGCCCCCTGAATGAGGCTAACAAGATTTCAATGACCCAATTTTCTCAAAACATAGATTGTTCCCCCTTTTAATCAAGAAATCCATTTAAATATACCCTAATATGGAATGGAAATGTAAAGATATTGACCCATGATAGTAATCCTTAGTAAAATAGTAAAAGTGAGATTAACGGGCAAGGCAACTCATACATACTCACTCCAATACAATATACTGGAGAAGACACACTTGCCTGGTCCGATATGTAATTCTATAAGTAATTGTGGAGCCATGTGAATATCAGGTCTAGGATTACAGGATGTGCTGTGTTTTCTAGTGGCTAGCTCTCATACAAATAATGATTTGCAGCTGATAAGTGATATCACTGAGTGCAGAGTTGGGAAGGAATGCCCAACAGAGATTCTGTGATCCTTGTGACCTTATAAAATCATGACATTGGTTTCAGAACTCTGAAATGATACCTGGCTCTTTTCATACTCTTCATGCCACTGAAGCAGGAAACACAAGGGATAGCAACTAGCCTGAGTGATATGTCCTAATTAACAGGAAAAATTGGAGTTGTTTCTATGCAAGAATATGCCTCTGACCTAAGGGATTCCCTAATGGTGTCTCTCTTCGCTTCTACTGCGACTGGTAAGACTAATGAGAAGCAAGAACAGTGGATCAAACAAGTGAAGGCACAGATGTGATTACTGAGAGGATTCACAAATGGATGCTGAGGATCACAGAAGTGAAATGACAAATCTGAACGGTCTGAAACTGACAGAAAGCAAACGGCATACTGAGTGTGCATTGTGGAATGTTAACCAATGTTGACTAGCCGTTGTTGTGTTCCCAAATCCTAATAGTGTTTCTCACACATTTAATTTCTCAATAGACACTGAGCAACTGAATAAAATGTGTCAACCAGAACCACTATGTCAGGTGTTCAGAAACATATGTTTTCTGAACCCAATTAGCAAACACTCTGATGAATTGAGGTTAGAAAAACTTGTTTTATTCTCTATAAAATATAGGAAAAATATGACAGCATGATTTTATCAACACCACCATCCTGATAAAAATATTCCACTTATTGTGATTCCTTCTTTTGTTTTTTTTGTTTATTGATATCACTGATAACACAGAATCATATGAATCATTTGGAGGTGGATCAGGCTGATTCTGGACTTTTCCTGAGGCCCAAATGTATATGCATAGAATATTTAGTTTTCTAAAACCAAGAACATGCTAGGCAAGGCCAGTAATAGCTTGGGGACAGGGCTTATGAGGGAGCTATGGTTTAGGTCTACTGCACTATATTTCCCCTCCTTGAAGAGCTGTGGTCAACATTCTCAAGGATGCTGAATGCTGTCTCTGTTGCACACTTTGGAAATGTTCAGCTCCCTTTGGGCAACATCGATTGATTAGCTTCCTGCTAGTTTTGTTCCATTGTATAATAGCTTTCTGAATAGTCAGTCCCATTTTCCCCTGCAAACTGTACATAAGATGGTGTTCTACTTAATAAACTTAGTTGGCATAAAACATAGCTGGTGGAAACACATCCTGACCCTAGATTTCCTACCTTCTTTTTTCCTCATTCCTGGATCCTCTCTAGCAATCTGTCACCCAAGAACAACCTGTTGGTCTGGGTCACTTTTCACCTTCAGTAGACTTGAGGATATTTGCTTGAAATTAATACAAAGACGTCCTAGTCTCAAAAATCCTCAAGAATAGAACAGATGAATACAATTTACAAAGCACTGAAAATCAATTTTATGTTAGGACTCTCATTTTCTTAAATTACTTTTAAAAGATTACTTATTAATCTTTGTGTATGAGAATTTTGTCCTCACACATGTATATGCATTACATGCATGCTGGCTGGCTGCAGAGGAGAGTAAAGAATTTTAAGTTCTCTGAAGGGGAAGTTACATATTGTTATGAGTTTCCATGAGGATGCTCTGATTGAATTTGGGCCTTCCACAAGAACAGCAAATGCTCTTTACCATTGAGATGTCTTTCCATCCCCCTAAATCCTTTAAAAAATTTTTTTTCAATGAAGGGGTGTTGAATTCTGTCAAATGCTTTCTCAGCATCTAATGAGATGATCATGTGTTTTTTTTTTTTTTCTTTGAGTTTGGTAGTGGATTATTTTGATGGGTTTCTGTATACTGAATCATCCCTGAATCCCTAGGATGAAACCCACTTGATCACAGTGGATGATTATTTTGATGTGTTTTTGTATTCGGTATTTATTGGGTATTTTGGCATCAGTATTCAGAAGGGAGACTGCTCTGAAGTTCTCCTTTGCTGGGTCTTTGTGTGGTTTAGGTATAAGCATAATTGTGTCTTCATAGAATGAATTCGGTGGTGTTCTTTCTGTTTCATGGAATAGTTTGAAGAGTATTAGGTCTTCTTTGAAGGTCTGTTAGAATTTTGTACTAAACCCATCTGGTCCTGGGTTCTTTGTTTTTTGTTTTTTGGGTTTTTTGGTTGGGAGATTATTAATGAGTGCTGCTATTTCTTTTGGGGTAATAGGATTATTTGGATGGTTTATCTCATCCTAATTTAACTTTGGCATCTGGCATCTGTCTAGAAAATTGTCCATTTCATCTAGATTTTCTAGTTTTGTTGAGTATAGGCTTTTGTAGTAGGCTCTGATGATTTTTTTTTTTAATTTCCTCAGTCTCCATTGTTACATCACCCTTTTCATTTCTGATTTTGTTAATTTGCATACTGTTTCTGCCCTCTGGTTATTCTGGCTATGTGTTTATCTCTCTTGTTGATTTCTCAAAGAACCAGTTCCTGGTTTTATTTTATTTGTGTATATCCATGTATGTGTGTCTATGGAGGTGTGAGAACAGTGTGCTAAGTTCTCTCTTTCTACTGTGTCAGTACTGGGGACCAAATTCAGGTGGATGGGCCTAGCAGCAAATAGTCTTACGGACTCAGCCATGTTGTTATTGCTAAAATTATTTTCAGTGCTACAAGCCATAAGAACTAAGGAGCAGCTGCTCTGACCTATTATATTATTATTATCCTGCTACCTCAAAAGTGATAGAGTAATCGTTAGCAATCATACTGATAGCTTACAACAGTACAGCACAATACTTTGCAATACAGAGCTACATAACTTCCTCATGGAGAATTCAGTTTTAAACCATTATTCTATATTTCTCCCCATACTTCTTGTTAGCTTCCAGGTGATTAAAACTTACACATAAACATGGACCATTTCAGACAGGAAAAAAAAAAAAGTACTTTTGCACATATCAACAGCTTACATGCTCCTTTTCCTCTTTCTTTCCCCCATCCTTCCTACAAACTCCTCCCGTTTCTGTTTCATGTGTATCCCATCATCACTTTTCTGCCCTTCTGGCATGATACTTCTTCTTCCTTTCTCATAATCACCCTTAAATACATTAAACATTCAATTTAAACACAGATTTCAAGCATTTAACTTAAATGTAAATTGTACTCATAAAAGAAGTCATACAGTGTTTTTTTCTGAGTCTAGCTTTGTTTAACATAATGGTCTAGGTATATCAATTTTTCTGTAAATAACTCATTCTGTATTGATGCGCTCTTCTGCTGCTGTACAACTAGGCTAGTTTGATTCTTTACTAAATTCTACGTTTTATATATATATATATATATATATATATATTTCTGTGCTTATATTAGCATAGAATCCCTAGAGCTATATTCAGTAGTAGTACAGGGTTACCGCTTTTGAACTTTTTTACACTCAGTCAAAAAGTTACCTCAAGTCCACTTTTCTATTTTCTCTATACATCTTGAAATTGGCCACTTTGGGGGGGAGGGGACTTTCGGAATAGCATTTGAAATGTAAATTAAGAAAATATCTAATAAAAAAAATGGAAGGAAAAAACAGAGAAATTGGCCACTTTGTAAGGCGCTCTAGTGGAGAACAAACATTACAAGCCAATATTTATGTGTTAATTGGAGAAAAAAATCATACAAGAATACCATATTGAGAGGGAGAAGAGAGTCTCAACCATCAAATCATTAGAAAGCATAAATTTGATTAGAAGAAACGATGACTAAAAGAGAGCTAAATAGGAGTCAACCATGCCCAGCATAACAAGCTGAGAAGCATATAAGAAAAATGGTAAGGAAGAAAATAACTGACATAATCCAATCACACAGGCAAACTACTGAGAACTATTGGCATTAAGTAGCAGAGAGTGGCCTAGTCGGTCATCAGTGGGAGGAGAGGCCCTTGGTCCTGTGAAGGTTCTATGCCCCAATATAGGGGAATGCCAGGACCAGGAATGGGAGTGGGTGTGTTGGGGAGCAAGGGGACAGAGGAGGGTATAGGGGATTTTCAGAGGGGAAACTAGGAAAGGGGATAAAATTTGAAATGTAAATAAAGAAGATATTTAATTCAAAAAAATTGCCAATATTAGTATAATATCTTCAAATATAGATAATCTTAACTCACCTTTTTTTCTTCTTTTTTTAGATATTTTCTTTATTTACATTTCAAATGCTATCCCGAAAATTTCCTATTCCCTCCCCCACCCTGCTCCCCTACCTGCCCACTCTTACTTCCTGGCCCTGGCATGGCCCTGTACTGGGGCATATAAAGTTTCTAAGACCAAGGGGCCTTTCACCTTTTAAGAGATGCATCACTAGTTGCCTGGATTATAAAACCAGACCCAACTCCCTGATGTCGCTAAGAGATTTCATCATTAATGAAACATAAAGACTGAAAATCAAAAATTGGAAATTATCCTTTTCCAGCAAATGCTAGCCAAACACAGCCAGGCTTTAGGAGTTCAAGGTCAGCCTTGTCTACAAAGTGAGTTCCAGGACAGCCAGGGCTATACAGAGAAACCCTGTCTCAAAAAACAAAAACAAAAACAAACAAACAAACAAAAAGAATACATACAATAATGAAATTTTGTTGTAAGTGAGTAGAAATAGAAAAAAATCATTTTAAATGAGGTAACACAAACCCATAAAGACAAATATGATATGTATATATTTATATGTGGGTGTTAGCTGTTAGGTTAAGTTTAACACAGCTACAATCCATGAAAAACAGAGGTTATGTATGCATTAGAGACTAGTGGGAACAGATAGTTCCTCCTAGGAAAGAAAAATAGAATAGATAGTTATAGATGGATGGGGATAGGCTTGGAACAGTATAATCAAGTGGGGAAAAGGAAGAAATTAGATGAGGAAACTTTCGAAGACTTAGCCTAAAAATGTATCATCATTAAATCTCTCTCCCTAAGACTCATGGGTACCCTGGAGAAGAGGCAGAAAGATTGTAAGAGCCGGAAAAGATGGGGGAAAGAAAGATGATGAGGGTCTCTAAATCAATGGGATTGATGCTCACATAAATTCACAGCAATGGAGGCAGCATACACACACAGGGCCTGAACATGTCTACACGAGATGGGTTCCTAAAGCTGAAAAAAAAAAAAAAAAAACTGTACACATGTCACTAACCAAGAAGCCATCTTCAATTGAAAACCACTTGCAAATAAAAATTTAGTTTTCTCCAAAGGAGTCTCACTTGTAAAAACAACCTAGTATTAAGGAAAGACTTTGTGCCGAGCAGTAGATGGCCAACAGAAAATGTATTCAACCACATCATTGGAATTTCCTTGTTTCATAATATCCTGAAAGGGCTTTTTTTTCCTATTATGTTATTCCATTTTTCTTCATATTTTTATTTTCATTTACCCTACATGGCCTTTTTTATATATCTTCACATTTAGTGGTTTATGAGATTTCCATTTGTGTGACTGAATGGGGTCTGCCTCTATATCTGATTCTTATGACCTTTCTTGGGCTTTCATTCATCTGCTTGTTCATTTTGTCTCATTCTGCTGATGTGTTAGTCTTCATTGTATTATGTTATATATTCTATTATTATATTATATTATATTAATTATATTCCTTAAGAAGTTTGCTTGCTTTCTAATAGTCAGAAAGAGTATATTTGGATGAGAGGGCAGGTGGAGAGAAACTAGAGAAGTAGAGAGGAGAAAACCATACTTAGGATGTATGTATTATGTGAGAAAAAATTAATTTTCACAAAAGGAAAAAAGAAAAATAATTAGTAATATTGGTCCTTTTCTAAATTTCAGCATCATTTCTTCATAGAAATAAAATGCTCAGGTCTTAAGATATGTGGTAGTAAATATTTAAAACAGTAAGTCAAGAAAAGAAGGGATTTTTATCAAAGTTTTAAAATAACCACTTTCCAAAACTAAATTAGGATTTTCTTTTTTTACTTTTTTTTTTAATTAGATATTTTCTTTATTTACATTTCAAATGTTATCCCGAAAGATCCCTATGCCCTCCCCTCACCCTGATCGCCCACCCACCCACTCCCACTTCCGGGGCCCCGGCATTCTTCTGTACTGGGGAATATAAAGTTTGCAAGACCAAGGGGCCTCTCTTCCCAGTGATGGCCAACTAGGCCATGAAATTATGATTTTTCAATGACTTGGACATAACATAAATACTTAGAACCATCTAGTGGTAAGGAAATGTGCTATTGCCCTCTTCTGGAAGATACTTGAATGGCAGAAACATTACATATCTGGTTCAAAATAGAGATAGATAAATAGCATTCAAACTCTATTACTGTTTCTTTAGTTTCATTATATTTCTTTATTGTTTTGATTTGTTAGTTAATGATTTTGAAATATATTTTAAATGTTTCATGAATTTTCTTTTATCCCCTAGAGTAACCAGTGTATCATTCCTATAAAATCTATTTCAGGTATGTAATTCAAACTTATATTGGAAGTTTATGGGACAAATGAGATACAATGGTGAAAATTTTAAGTTTGAGGACAAATCTGGGCATGATGGTACCCACCTTTAACACAGCACCTATGTAGAGTTAGACTGAGCTCTATTGGTTTGAAGCATCATAGTCTACAAAGTTATTTCCAGATTGCCCAGGGCATCATAGTGAGACACTATGTCAAATATAGAGAGAGTCATACATAGATAGAAAGTAGAAAACAAGACAACCTTAGGGTCATAGAAGATGGCTAAATTGATAAATCACTTGCAATACAACTATAAGGAGATGAGTTAGTGTCCCTGGCATCCACATTGAAAGCCAAATATGGTGGCATACTCATGTAATCTCAGCTCTGGAGAAGCAAATAGAAGTGTCATGACAGCCTGTTGACCATCCTGTGCATTTAAATAAATGAGGTCAGTTCAACAAGATTCTTTCTCAAAATGCAAGATGGAAAGGAAGAGATTTTTACCTTCAACCTATAAGCTTCTCTCTCTCTCTCTCTCTCTCTCTCTCTCTCTCTCTCTCTCTCTCTCTCTCCTTCACACAAACACATACACACACACACACACACGCATGCACACACACACACACACACACACACACACACGCACATGCACACACACAACCATAAATTATGTATAGATCAGAATAAAACAGTGTATTACTTGTCATTATTGATCTCGGTTCAGAGCCAATGGTGCCATGATAGTAGCCTGCTTTATATATATATATATAAGCCTTGAGAATTAAGCTCTAATTCTGATTTCAGATGTTGAAATGAATGCATGAATAAATTACATAAGTTAGTCACATGGGTATTAAGTAACAAACTAACATTTGTGGCTAGAAAACCTAATTATGATCGAACTTATCTCTTTCAAGCAAAAGCAAAATTGATATAAAGACCTTCAGTATTTATTTTTCATTCTGAAAGAGAGGATAGAATTAAGAAGTTCAGAAGTATGCAGCAATGGAGGATGGGGAACTGGTGGTAGCCACCAGAAAATTCCAGATGAAAGGAAAGCAAGAGGTTCTGAGAACCCAACAGAGATGACATTTGCTGAAATGCCCAAAAAGGGGAGAAAGAACCTCTGGTTTTTGTCTCTATAATATTGTCTATTGTAGAGACAATATCCAGAGGTTAGGCACGGGCCCTAGTTGAGGGATAGGGCCACCCACCCTACCCAAAATTTTAACCAAAAATTGCTCCTGTCTAAAGAAAATACAGGGACAAATTGTGGAGCAGAGACTGAAGGAAAGGCCATCCAGAGACTGCCCCACCTGGGGACCCATCCTATATGCAGACATTAAACCCAGACACTATTGCTGATGCCAAGGATCTAAGAAGTGCTTGCAGACAGGAGCCTGATATAGCTGTCTCCTGAGAGGCTCTGCCTGAACTTCACGAATACAGATGCGAATGCTTGCAGCCAACCATTAGACTGAGCACAGGGACACCAATAGAAGAGTTATGGGAAGGAACGAAGGAGCTGAAGAAGTTTCCAAGCCCACAGAAAGAATGACAATATCAACCAACCAGATCCTGCCCTCCTCCCCTGGCTCCCAAGGACTGAAGTACCAACCAAAGAATACCCATGGAGGAACTCATGGTTCTAGCTGCATATGTAACAGAGCATGGCCTTATCTGGCATCAATGGGAGGAGAGACCCTCCTTGGTCCTGTGAATGCTTGATGCCACAGTGTAAGGAGATGCTAGGGCAGGTGGTAAGGCAGGAGTGGGTTGGAGAGGGGAGCACCCTCATAGAAGCAGGGGGAGAGGGGATAAGATAGGAAGTTTCTGGAGGGAAAACCAAGAAGGGGGATAACATTTGAAAGGTAAATAAATAAAATAACCAATAAAAAAGAATTTTAACTTTCAATAACATATATATATATATATATGTATATATATATATATATATATATATATATATATATATATATATATATATACATATATATATATATATGAATATGTGAGTGTGTGAGAGTCTGTGTGTGTTATGTTTGTTATGATATGTTATGTTACCTAGACTAACTTTCTTTATAAACTTTTCAGTTTTCCCTCATTTTGACAAAACCCTCAAGTTTGGTCAATTACACTAAAGGGGGAGGTTTAATTCAGCTCCTATTTCAGTTTGAATGGTAAAAATCCAGTATACCCATCAATTCATTTTCTGATAACAACTGTGCCTGTATAGCCTCCTTGCTGACTGAAAGCTAGTGAGAGATGTAGGAGAGGAAGAGTTCTTGGCGCAAATCGGATATTTAGACAGAGCCAAGAGTCAGCTTTGCTCTTTTCTGACAACTGTTTTTATAGGAGTTAACTGTGACCCTGTGGAGTTAACTGTGACCCTGTGGAGTTAACTGTGACCCTGTGGAGTTAACTGTGACCCTGTGGGGATTATGATAACCTCCTCTGAAGACAGTGCAATAGGTGACTTCATATGTAAAACCTTCACCATGTTTCAGATCATGATAGTGGTAAAAAAAACATCAAACACAGAACTGAGGACTGACCAAACACATTCAATCAACAGGAAACAAACAGGTGTGAGTTGTTTGTTCTCTTCTGATGCCATCTTGAATCTTTATTTTTCAACACCTCTTTCATTATTTCTCCTTTAAATAATACTTCATTCTTTCATGATGAATGTTATGTATGTGCTAGAAATACCCTTCTGGCCTAAACAGATTTTCTGACCTTAGGGAGTTGATTGGGTAATGAAGGTAAGAATTTTAATATAAGCTGAGGAATATTGTTGAAGGACTAACAGAAAAGAGGTAACAGCCCCATGAGGAAAGTACCCTCTAAATTGAGAACAAAAATGTGCATTGATTATAACCATCAGTAGAGGATGGGACTGTAAGGTAATGGACATAAGAAATAGCAAATATGAATTGAGAGTTCAAAGGAATTTAAATAAAAGCAACAGTTGCTCCATGTGCTACCAGTAAGAAGACCCGAGACAAGACCCACCTTGAAGAAGATCAGCACTATTCCATAGATGATCACCAAGGACACAGAGAGCCCTAGATGGATTTACTGCTTTTGAAGTTATATATTTACATAAAATATTGTGAAGTACTTTAAATATTTTTGTTTGCTTGATAATTTTCATAAAGCTTTATTTTATGTAACTGCACTGTCATGTAATTTTTAAAGAAATTTTTCATCCTTATGAAGAAATTTTTTTCAAATATTAACTTTATTGTCTCTTAAAACACAAACAAATAAAACTTAAAAGGTTAAAATATATACTAAAAGTAATCATGTAAGTTAATGCAATTTATTGAAATTTCAGTAAAAATTCTGGACACTACTGTAGTAACTTACAAATACACTTATTAGAATATAATTAGCCAACAAATAAGTGAACCAGTTTTCTGCTGTAATTTAGATATTTGTTGTGTGTTTAGTACTATGAGTGAAGTATGATAAGTCATATTTTAAAATAAATAGAACTTCTTAAACTAGACAAGGTAGAAAAATAAATATCACGGGTTCCCCAAGGTAGGAGCTAGAGAGAGTACCCAAGAGTCGAAGGGGTCTGCAACCCTATAGGTGGAACAACAATATGAACTAATAAGAACCCTCAGAGCTCGTGTCTCTAGCTGCATATGTACTATAAGATGGCCTACTTGGCCATTATTGGAAAGAGAGGCCCCTTGGTCTTGCAATCTTTATATGCCCCAGTACAGGGGAATGCCAGGGCCAAGAAGTGGGTGTGGGTGGGTAGGGGAGCAGGGCAGGGAGAGGGTATAGGGGACTGTTGGAATAGCATTTGAAATGTAAGTGGAGAAAATATCTAATAAAAAATTTAAAAAAAAGAAAAGTAAATGTATTCAGATCATTTTTAATAGTACATTCAAAAGTACAGAAAATTCAAATTTAATACAACTAAGAGCAATAAGGTCTAACTGTTACTGTGTCCTTACAGATGTGCATAGAAAGTGCAGATGACTAGAAAGTTTTAAACCTGAAATTTTGGCCTGATCCTGAGTCAGCCTTGAGAACTTATGAAGAAAAGTTAGACAGGGTGGCTATGCCTGGCCAATCAGTGATGGACATCCCACACAGTAGAGGAAAGCAAGAACTACAGTTTGTTCCCCTGTCTAATGTGTTCCTTTTTTGATTGTATTACAGAAGCAATTAAAGGGAAAAAAGAAGCTCATTCAAGTATAAAGTACTTCCTTGCTTCCGGTGTCTAGAATAACAATATGCAAGTAAGAATTCTACTCTAAAGGTTTATTGTCAAACAAATTCTGTGATTATTTTTCATTTAGAAACAGCATGCCAAACTTATTTTCTCTACTCTCCTTAATTTTATGCAATGATGTTACTCAAACCTATGTGACCATAATAAAATACTACTCCTTAATTATATATTATTATTGAATTCCAATAAAGATGACATTTGTAAAGAGTTAGGCAGTTTCACTAAATCATGAAAGAATCAAGCAAAACAAGCCTCAGAATTAATGTGTGTCTTATTTATTATTACAGTAGTCAATCTAACAAAGTGCTGGTCAACACTTTGAATATTATTTCTATTCATAATCCCCATCCAAGAGATATCTGCATACTCAGAATGAAAATACAGAGCCAGGACAGTCTAACTTGAACAAGAAGTTTAAAAAGTACTCTAAATACTATGAAAACATGATGTTTAGCATGGGCATTAATTTCTTCTCTAAAATAACATAGAAAGATAGCAAGGTGGTTGATTACAGCAAAGGTATGCTGTGCTATTCAATAATCATAAAATAAATGTATTTACATGTTAAGATAGAATTTTTTTTAGAATGTACGTATTTAATTATTAAGTGTGGAATTTTCACTTTTGAATAATTGAAAGTTCCCTATGCTTTATAGCGATGACCCAGATTTCAATAGAGAATAAACAAGTTGGTCTGCCTGAGGCAGGCTGCAAAGGGGAGTTGTGTGGAGTTCCCTGAGCCCCACTATCTACCTCTGGGCTTGCTCTTTGGTCCAGAGGACTCTTGTGGAACCCCAAGAACATCCTACCTCTTCTTGGTAAACTTTAGGGGCCACAGAACTAAACAGCTTGAAATCATTCTCCACCAGTCACATCCTAGTTGGATCTGCCCAGATTCACAGTTGAACAACCTAGGGCAGCCTACAGATTCCTGCTGCCATCAGAGTCAAATAGGCAACACAAGGGAAGAATAGATGTCTAAAGGATACCATAAGAACACAGTCAACAAGTCCGAGGACAATATGGAACCACCAGAGACCAGCTATCCTACTACAATAAACCCTGGACATTCTAGTCAACCTAAAGCACAGGAAGATATTAAATCCATTCTTATAAAGAGGATAGAGGCCATGAATAAAGGTAAAGAGGACATGAATAAATCTCTTAAGGAAATTCAGGAAAATGGGTGAATAATATGAATAACATTGTTCAAGACCTGAAAGAAGAAATAGAAGCAGTAAAGAAAACACAAACTGGGGTGATCTTGAAGATGGAAAATCTAGGAGAGAAAAAAGGAACCACAGACTTATGTATCATCTCCAACAGAATACAGGAAATGGAAAAAGAATTTCGGGCATAGAAAATACAATAGGAGAAATCAACATATCAGTCAAAGACAATGAAAAACTCTAAAAAGTTCATGACATAACATATAGGAAATTTGGAACACTGAAAAGACCAAACCTAAGAATAAAGGAATAGAAGAAGGAGACAATCCCAGCTCAAAGTCCCAGAAAATATTTTCAACAAAATCAAAGAAGAAAATTTTCCTAGCCTGAAGAAGAGATGGTTATAAAGGTATAAGAAGCTTACACAACACCAAACAGATTAGACCAGAATAGAATATCTCCTGACCTCAATCAAAACTCTAAATATACAGAATAAAGAAAGTTTTAAAAGCAACAAGGGAAAATTGCTGAGTAACATAAAAAGGCAGACTTATCAGAATTACACTCAATTTCTCATCTGAGAAACCTAGAAGGGCCTGTGCATAGGTCTTGCAGACCCGAAGAGATCACAGATGTCAGCCCAGGCTACTATTCCCAGAAAAACTTTCAATCACCAGAGATGGAAACCCATCCCACAGGCACAAACCAATCCCTGACACTATTTATGATAACTCTGCTGTGCTTGCAAACAGAATTATAGCATAACGGTGCTCCGAGAGGGTCCACCCTGCAGCCAATAGAAAGAGATACAAAGATTAACACCCAAACATTAGACGGAGCTTGGAGATTCTTACAAAAGAGCTGGGAAAAGGACCTGAAAATTACAGGGACTCCACAGGAAGACCAACAGAGTGAAATAACCTGGATACTTGGTAGCTCCCAGAGAATGAAACACCAACCAAAACATAAGCACAGGCTGGACTAAAGTCCATATGTCCATATATCCATATGTAGCAGCTTGGTCTTCATGCAGGTCTGCCAACAATAGGCTCAGGAACTGTCCACCAGTCTTTTGCTTACCTGTCTGTTGATCTTGGCCCCTAAATGGACTTCCCTGTCTGTCCTCAGTGGAAGATGATCCTATGAAAGGTTAGTGAGGGGGGTGACACCCAGAGGTGGGCTTTCCCTTCTCAAAAGAAATGTGGAATTGTCGGAGGACTTGGATGAGGGGGTACTGGACTGATATTGGGTTGTAAATAGAATAAATACATTTTTTAAATAGAGAATAAACATATCCTATGATGTTAAGGTAAGCATTATATAAATGATTAGCTGTCTTCGAAAAATAAGTCATAGATTGATTTACTAGTGACTACACCTGGGTAAAGGAAATGAAGTCTGGTAACTGCTATTGAGAACAGCATATTGGTTGGCTGTGTTCTTTGGGTTTTTCCTGAGTAGTTGATGAAAAATGATTGCTACGATAAAATCTGAGGAAGATCTTATAAAATGGCTGAATTCAAATTTTTTTCTACCCAGAAGTGGATTGAGCAACTGTAGAATTAAAAATTAGACACTTTTATTTAATACATTTAGTAATGGCATCCCTTTGGGGGTGCCTTCTGACTGTCTCCTCTTTATAAGTGTGTGTCCGCATCTTTAGATGCAATTTACCTTGTCGATGTGGGAGAATCAATGCTAGTGAGGGAACAAATTAGATGCTTGATTACCCACTCTATTTGGGAATATTAAACTTTGTTTCTGCTTCTTAGATGAAGGTAGACTGTAGCACTGAGATTTCAGGCCAATGTACACTTAGTAATCATTCTTTTAATTGAGAGTCTGCTCTGATGCCGTGATGTCAGAGGAGATTAAACCAAAGTAGCATGTTCTCATGGTCTCTTTATCCTAAGGTAAGCACAATGATCTCAAATCACAGTTTATGAGAGTAAGAGAAATTGAGGTTAGAGTACACAGAAGTATAATCATCTCATGTCAGCATGC
>LR752632.1:7234-38289 GCA_902729485.2 Mus minutoides
TTTTGACAGGCACACAGCCATGCCACTAATTCCAATGCGTTAGACTCCTGGGAGATAGGCGAAGCTTTCTTCCAGATTGCCCAGACTGAAGAGAAATGGCACAGGTTTCCTCTATGAGTGCAATTATTCATACTTATGGTGGATTGATCACTGTGTTCAGCTTCTTCTTTGGGAATATTTATACCCTGAAACTGCTCACCTACAGGAGTTTCCTATGATGCCTTGCTAACTCCTTCTGTTCTGCTGGACTTGATAAAAATGCTGAGGTTATGGGTTACAAAGGTATCTGACACTGCCTGACCCAGCTTTAGTGATGTGTGAATGTCACAGAGTTCTGGGAATCAAAGTCCATAGGATTTATCTGGTGTCAGTGACATTTTTTTCTAGTAAGATATTGGTCTGGTGAAATTAACTAGCCACAGGCAGTGCCTAAGCTCCAGCCCACTACTGTAGTGTGAGCACATGAGTCAGGATAAAGTCCCATTCATAGGAAAAACACAGAAGGAGACTATGAAAACATTTGGAAGTTTACTCCTTGGGCATCAGTTTTTCTCAGCAGCTTGTTCACAAATGCTTGCACTATTATAATATCAAAGACTTGGTAAAATTTAAAGTGTAGACTAAGGACTGTCCTATGAAATCTTTGTTCATCTCATTTTACTTACATGTTTCTTTTCTGTGGTACATTTAATCTCTAAAGTATGTCTTAATAGGCTTACTTTACAACCATCTGGAGACTGCACCTGCTCTCTTTCATTGATTAAATACCTTTTCAAAATTCAGGAAACATTGATGATGATGCTTTCTAATCATTCCAGGGCTGACACCCTGCACGAGCCATTGTTTACTTACCTTCTCCTTCCTTTCTTATTCCTTTCTTCGTTGTATATTCAATTCCTTTGTTGCTTTGACCCTGCCTAAGTTTCTCTCAGATTTGTTTGCATATACACAAATACACATAAGCCCATAAGCACAATTTATACTTGTGGATTTCCGCACAGAATATTTATTAGTTATGTATTTAATACTCATCTATGAATATTGATTTAACATTTTGCATTTTAATTTGAGATTTAACATATTCATATTGTAAGTAATTGATATAGTTCATTATTTAATTAAATTAATCATTGACTATTTTACTCTAACATGTAATCAACTGAATTTCACAAGAGCTTTTCATGGATATTGTTATTGTTCTGTTTAAAAATTGTGGTATCTATTATCCAAAACTAGAAGGTATGCAAAATATTTGGATGTTTGTCCAAATCCATTCTTATGTTAAGATTCTTGACTCAATTTGAGGTGAGTTTTGTTCATGTTGGAGAAAAAGAGCTAGTTCATTTTTTTTTTTCTGCATGTTGGAATACAGCTTTTTGTCATCATTGTGGAATAACCTTCCTTTGTCTAGTGGATATTTGTCATTTTTGTAAAAATGGCAGCAACCAAACAACAGCAGATGGCTGTAATTGCATAGATTATATCTCAGTTTTCAGTTCTTTATCATAGGTCTATTAGTCTATTTTAGGACCAGTAGCAAGCTGTTTTTATTGGTATGGTTTTAGTATAATTTGAAACTAGGTCTTGTGACAACTTCTGCAATATTCTCTTTGTTTAGGATAACTTTTTTTATATTTAGTATTTTAAGTCTCCATATAGAATTTTTATATAGACTGTTTTTTTTTTTAATTGGATTGATTGTCCGCTGTTAAGGATGATTTTTGAAATTTTACTTAATCTGTGTATAGGTCATCCCTCCCATAAACAACCAACAAACCCAGACACTATGGCAGATGCCTACAAGACCTTGCAGATAGGAGCCTGATATAGCTGTCTCCTGAGGGGCTCTGCTAGTGTTTGGCAAATACAGAAGTAGATGATCACAATCATCCATTGGACAGAGCACAAGGTCCCCAATGAAGGAGCTAGAGAACGTACCCAAAGAGCTGAAGAGGTTCGCAGCCCTATAGTTGGAGCATCAATATAAACTAACCAGTACCCCCAGAGCTACTTGGAAATAAAACACCAATCAAAGAAAACACATAGCTGGGCATGGTGGCACACGCCTTTAATCCCAGCGCTTGGGAGGCAGAGGCAGGAGGATTTTTGAGTTTGAGGCCAGCCTGGTCTACAAAGTGAGTTCCAGGACAGCCAGGGCTATTCAGAGAAACCCAGAAAAGAAAGAAAGAAAGAAAGAAAGAAAGAAAGAAAGAAAGAAAGAAAGAGAAAGAAAGAGAGAGAGAGAAATAAAGAAGGAAAGAAAGAAAGAAAGAAAGAAAGAAAGAAAGAAAGAAAGGAAGGAAGGAAGGAAGGAAGGAAGGAAGGAAGAAAGAAAGAAAGAAAGAAAGAAAGAAAGAAAGAAAGAAAGAAAGAAAGAAAGAAAGAAAGAAAGAAAGAAAACACAAGGAGGAACTACTAGTGACTCAAGCCTTAGGTCCTGTGAAGGTTCTATGCTCCTGTATAAAGGAATGCCAGGACCAGGAATGGGAGTGGGAGGGTTGGGGAACAGGGGAGGTGGGGAGGGGATTGGGAATTTTCAGAGAGGAAACCAGGAAAGGGGATAACATTTGAAATATAGATAAAGAAAATATCTAATTAAAAAAGAATTTCTACATGGACTGTTTTTAAAATTTAATTGGACTGATTGTCTCTGAGGTTAAGGATGATTTTTGAAATTTACTCTGATTATACTTAACCTGTATATAGGTCATTTTTTATATTTTGCAAAATGATGTTCATTTTACATATCGATTCTTCCAAGCTATTAAAACGGGATCTATTTTTATTTTCTAGTATATTCCTCAAGCTCTTTCTACACTTTCATAAAGTTATGAATGTAGAGAATTTGGCTGGGTTTTCCATGTTTCTCCTTCCTCTTATTTGTCTTATCATTTGTAAGTCTGTCATCCATTGGTGTATAGCACAGCTGCTGCCTTTGGTTTGTTGATTTTTGTGTTTTTTCTCTTTGCTGAAAGCATTTATCTGTTCTATAAGTATTTTAGTGGAAAAATCTCTCGTACTTAAGTAGATTCTCTTCACTGCTTTCTTTCTTTCTTTCTTTCTTTCTTTCTTTCTTTCTTTCTTTCTTTCTTTCTTTCTTTCTTTCTTTCTTTCCTTCCTTCCTTCCTTCCTTCTTTTTTTTGTACTTTTTTTTCTCTATTAGACATTTTCTTTATTTACATTTCAAATGCTATCCTGAAAGTACCCTATACCCTCCCCCTGCCCTGCTCCCCTACTCACCCACTCCCACTTCTTAGCCCTGACATTCCCCTGTACTGGGGCATATAAAGTTTGCAAGACCAATGGGCCTCTCTTCCCAGTGATGGCTGACTAGTTCATCTTCTGCTACATATGCATCTAGAGACATGAGTTCACATCATTTTCATTTTCTTCTTTTGTCTTGTTGTTCTTGCTTGGGCTTTACAGACTGCGTTGAGAAGATGTTTATAGTGTTCGTGTGCTTGTTTTATTTCTGATCATATTCAGAAGTCCTGTGTTTTGCATATTAACATGATATTGGCTATAGGTTTGTCATATACAGCCTTGTTATGTTGAGATAAGCTCTCCTCATTCTAAGCTTCTCCATAACATTTATCACGAATGGGAGTTAGAAATTTTCTAAAGCTTTTTCATTGTCTAATGATCATTATCTAATCTTTGTTTATCACTCTGAAAATGGCCAATCAGAACTAGCATTTGTTTTTTTATTGGATTTTTTTTAACAGCTAAGTTTTAATTTTGTTAATGTTCTTGATTTTTTCTTTGAACACCACCCTATTCTTTTCTATATCATGCATAATTTATTTCAAATCTCTTTTATGCCCCCAGTGTTTAATTGTCTAATACTCCAATGTGTAAATCAATAGTTGAATTTCACAATATTTAGAAACAGTCTTAGTACTTATTTATTTCTTTTGATTTTTCTTCTAACTCAAGTATAATTAAAAATATGATTTCTAATTTATTGTTTGAAACCCATAAACCAGGCATCTCCAACATGTAGCTGTTGGATCCCATGCAGATAAAGATGTCTACAAATGAAGACCCAAGAACAACAGAAATGTATTTATAACGTTATGAGGCACCGTGATTTTAAAATTTCTATTGTAGCACAAATGCCTAGTTTTCAAATTTTGTAGATGAAAAAAATCATATTATGATGTGAAAAGTCAACTTTCAGATTTTTCTTAACTTTTTTCATGTTGTAGCATTGGAGGAACATAGAATACATTATTAAGTTTACATATTTTATATATGATTAAAATTATGTAGGTTTCCATACAAAAACTCTTTTGTTGTTACAAATTATTAAACAAGCTTATTGTTCATTTGATAATTAAATTTATTGTGTTCATTTTTACTCTATGATGCAGAACTTACCAGAAAAGCTAAGTTGATGTCTTCAGTTATGGCACAACTTCAGAATGTTAATTTTACTTATGCTATTGAAGCTATTACTACATTCTAACGACTTTAAATTTAAAGTATAATGGGTAATGAAGTAATTTGTTATAATAGTGCTTTAAAATTATTTATACTAATATCTACTTTTAATTAATACTGTGACACAGCCTTTTTTTATTTAATATGTCTCTAAGCTATTTAATCATCTGTTCCCCCATTATTTTTGCTTTTGTGCATTAAGTGTTTTAAAAAATATATTAAAATTCAGTGTTTAACCATACACACACACACACACACACACACACACACACACACACACACACACATGCACACACACATTATAGCTAGTGAAATAACTATTAAGTATTTTTACCAATTTATATCTTCAAATGCAATTATATTTAAAGTTATTTATCATCTTTAGTACTTCTTTATTCTCTGTCATTGACAAAGAAGTACCTTTTTTTTCTACTGACTTATACAACATTTATACCATTTCTGACCTTCTAAGAGTTATCTTTAAAATGTTAGAATTCATAGAGGATAAATATAAAGGTGTAACTAAGATTAATAAGCATCTCTCCTTTCTTCAGGAATAGACACAGCATTGCTCTGTTTGTCTGTAGTTTTCTTATTTTATATGACAATTCTGTTGC
The DNA here is from genome assembly GCA_902729485.2 of Mus minutoides. Lineage (NCBI taxonomy): Eukaryota > Metazoa > Chordata > Mammalia > Rodentia > Muridae > Mus > Mus minutoides. The sequence continues at coordinate 12,295 of LR752632.1, forward strand.
TTATTTCAGTTAGAATCTGCAGCACACTCCTGGACAGATCATGCCAGAGACAGGTCACATGTGGGAGGTTTCATTGGTAGAGGTGGCCTCTGAGGCATTAAGAGGGAAGAAGAAAAGAAGGGGGCTGTGGGTCAGGGTACTCATCTTTCATCTAGGTTGTGATTCATGTGATACATGTGCAAAGTGATATGCGACAGGTGTCATGGCAAGGGATGCAGGGATGGCACTATACCCATAGATGTGGTGTCTTGTGCTGGGCATAGGAGCTAGCTATAAAGAGCTTCTTTTTATACATGGATACACCTGATGCTAATAACTCTCTCATTTATTTTAAAACTGTAAATGTCTTTGCTTATGAACTTGAAAATAGTAATTGAAATTTATACTAATAACTTCAAGTCATTGAGCTCTCTACTAGTTCTACTACGTGGGATCTTAATCAGGATTGTTGTAACAGGTGAAATCTTTCTTTGTTTCTTATGTGCACTCCTTAACAGTTAATTTTAGTTGGATAGACACAAAAAATAAACCCATCTTTACTCTTCATGACATTGCTTACTAATATCTATGAATACTAATTCGACAGAATATAAAATGCATCCAGGGACCACTTTTTCCTTTACATTCACAAGTGTTTTCTACTAACTTCATATTTTAGTTTTTCACTCATGAATTATCACCAGCTCATCATGGTATTAAAAAAATATGCGTGTTTGTGTGAGTGTGTGTGTGTGTGTGTGTGTGTGTGTGTGTGTGTGTGGTATGTATTTAGTCTCACCATTTTTTTAGTCTAAAATCATAGACAGAATGAGTTCATTTCCTGTTTCAAGGTCATAGTAGTTGGAAATACAAGTGTTAGCCACATACTGATATCTAGACCCTTATTGGCAACTGAAGGGATGTATCTCAATGAGGAAGTTTTTTTTTTTTTTTTTTTTCCATTGTTAGCATATAAGAAAGGAGCTTGCAAAATATGGGTTGACTACCAGTGATGTATATACAGCAAGTGTCTGGCTACTCTGCAATAAAATATGAACTTCATCCATGTATCAGAAATAATAGAAATTTAATTCTTCTCTACTTGAGACACTAGATAAAATCACAACTCAGACAACATCCTAATTGAGGCTTGTGGGCTTCTTAATAGATGTTAATACATCTTTTGTCTCTGGACCTAAGATAACTGAGCAAAAAGTCATAAGCTGGCAGATTTATGATGCTGAGTTTGTAGTAACATATACACCAATAATAACTAAGTACGTGTACTTTACAAGGGAACTGAAATAAAGACACGGGACTTCCAGGTATAAATAATGGCAAGTCAAAACAGACTGAATTAAACTTGTCTTAAAACACCTTTATTTCCTCTTGGCTCAGGTACTTACTTTAAAGAACATTTTGCAGAAATGTTCATTTTTAAACTTCATGCAGTTTTATATAGTGATATATCCCATAGTGCATGCCTTTCTTTAGAAAGCTTTTCTCTTAATTACATGGTAACAATAAAAAATACAATTTGCTACCTCACATAAAATAACAATAAGCAGAATCAACGATGTTTTTAAATGCTTAAACACTGAGTGAACAACTTTTATAATGATTATAACTGGGTAACATATTAATCTTTTAGCACATATATGGTATAAATGTGAATTTGCAAGTAGAAAAGTTGCATCATAATAGTCAAGAAGTAATAATATTAACCTCTAGATTTTTCTTAGAGATTAATAACTTATTTTAAAATTGACAGTTATTTGAATATAAAAAATCAGCTGGCAGTTAGCATTTTTTCTTTCTGTACCATGATTTTATTTGGGTAAGTATAGATACTATTGTGGCCACTTAATGGCACCATTACCTGAGCCTTGGCCAAATGATCGCAACTGTCCTAAGAAGCATCCGAGCCACACTTCTGAGAATTATCTCTTGATTCAATCGCATGGCACACAGACTTTGCTCATAGAAAGTTAGACTCACGCCAACGTGCATTCTCTCCCACTCTGCCAGTTTCTTCCACCAGGCTGCCTGTTGGCTAATGAACAGCATGTTGTATGCTTTGTAGTAACTGCCAAAAACAAAAACAAAAAATTGTGGGTAGTGGGTTATATGTGCCCACACGTCAATTTTTAACCTGTCAAACCAGAGACAGAATCAATACCATGAGGATCAACATCATTTCTGGTGTTCTGATTACTAAAAAGTAAACTTAATTGAAATAATGAGTAAGAGAATTAATAAAGAGCTCAGAACCTGTGTCTAAATACTCTAAAATTCTATGTTGCCATGTCAAAAGTAGCCCATTAATCTCTTTAATTTTGCTATATTGGGTGATAAAGGAAAAATTGGTATAACTCCCAAAGTTATTTTGAAGGCTTGCAATTTGATCCTTAAAGTGATGGAGAGTGTAAGACATTATGTATAATTTTGTTTTATTTTATGAAAAATATATTTATGAATCTTGTAACATTTTATTTCATATATAATGCATATTGGTTCTAGCTTTTGCCATTTGAGGTATTATAGCAAAACTGTTATAAATTTACTTACTGTTTTACAATTAATGATTACATTTCTTGCCAAAAGGCTTAGCGATTTTAGAAAATAATTTTTCTTCTTATGAATTTGAATACTTTCATCTTTTCACTTGAAAGAATTTTCAGTATTTTTGGATACCTCAAATTGCTGATATCAGACTGTAGGTACAGCTTGGACATCAGATGTTTGACTAGCATGCCTGAAGATCCAGGATCAATTTGTAGTACCAGGATCACAAAATCAGCTCTTTCACATCACAATTATTAAAACATTTTCTCAACTAGTAAAGTAAGTGTGTCTGTTGGGAATAGCACACACATCATGCCTACATTAGACAAATGGAAAATTTGAATCATATACCAATTGGAACTATACAATAACAGACTTTGTCACTCTGATTATAACTGAATACAATTGAAATGTTAGGAATCATTTATCTTTTCAACAGTCAATTTAGTATTTATATATTTTAGTTGGGCTCAAGAATACATATGTAAAAAAAATCACAAATAATGGAGAATAACATTATTCTGTCCCTGACAAATTGATAAGACTGAAAAAAGATATGTGTCTTCTATTATTTTGATTAGAACAGACATTTAAAAAGATAGGGATTCCTGAAGCACTATTTAGTAAAATAAATGTTAAACATAGAGATTGTGTATGTCAAAGGCAGAAAGTAAAGGCAGATATCATTATACTTTATTTTAATTTCTTTTTTATTGGATATTTTCTTTACTTACATTTCAAAAGTTATCGCCTTTCCTGGTCGCCTCCCTCCCCCCCCCCCCCGAAACTCCCAATCCCATCACCCTGCTTCAATGAGGGTGTTTCCCTACCCACTTACCCACTCCTGCTTTCCTGAACTGGAATTCCCATTCACTGGGTCGTGCAGCCTTCACAGGACCAAGGTCCTCTCCTCCCATTGATGGCCAACAAACCCATCCTCTGCTACACATGTGGCTGGAGCCATGGGTCCCTCCATGTATTCTCTTTGTTTGGCAGTTTAGCCTCTAGGAGCTCTAGAGATACTGGTTGGTTCATATTGTTGTTCCTCTTAAGGGGCTACAAAATCCATCTTCTGAATCAGTCCTTTCTCTAACTCCTCCATTGGGGACTTGATGCTCAGTCCAATGGATGGCTGTGAACATCCACCTCTGTGATTATCAGGCTCTGGCAGAGCCTCTCAGGAGGCAGCTATTTCAGGTTCCTGTCAGCATGGATTTCTTGGCATCCACAATAGAGACTAGATTTGGTGACTGGATAGGGGATTAATCACCAGGTGGGGCAGTCTATGGATGAATGACCTTTCCTTCAGTTTTTTGTCTCTGGACGAAGTGTGTCAAAGCTCCATACTTTGTCTCCTAATTTACTCCTGTTAGTATTTTTTTCCCATTTCTTTCTTTTTAAAAATTTTCATTAGATATTTTCTTTATTTACATTTCAAATGTTATGCCCTTTCCTAGTAGTCCCTCCAAATATCCCCTATCCCCTCCTCCTCACCCCTGCTCCCCAACCTACCCACTCCTGCTTCCTGGCCATGGCATTGCCCTATACTGGGACATAGAACCTTCACAGGACCAAGGGCCTCTCCTCTCCTTCCATTGATGACTGGCTAGGACATCCTCTGCTACTTATACAACTAGAGCCATGAGTCCTACCATGTATTTTCTGTGACTGGTGATTTAGTACCAGGGAGCTCTGGGGGTACTGCTTAGTTCATATTGTTGTTCTTCCTATGGGGATGCAAAGCCCTTCACCTCCTTGGGTACTTTCTCTAGCTCTTTTATTGGGGATACTGTGTGCTGTAAGGTCAAGAATGGACAAATAGGACCTCATAGAATTGCTAGCTTCTATAAAGCAGAGGACACTGTCAATATGAGAAAAAGGAAACCAACAGATAGGGAAAAGATCTTTCCCAATCCTAAATCCGATAGGGGGCTAATATCCAAAATATACAAAGAATTCAAGAAGTTAGACTCCAGAAAACCAAATAATCCTATTAAAGAATGGGGTGCAGAGCTAAACAGAGAATTCTCAACTGAGGAATATCGAATGGCTGAGAAGTATCTAAACCCAGGTGATAGCAGATGCCTGTGAGGGTATGGAGAAAGAGGAACACTCCTCCATTGTTCCCATTTCTAAGAAGGCCCCAAACACCTACACTTTGGTCTCCCTTAATATTGAGTTTCATGTTGTCTATGAATTGTATCTTGGGTATTCAGAGCTTTGGGGCTAATATCCACTTTTCAGGTCATACCATGTGTGTTCTTTTGTGATAGGGTTACCTCACTCAGGATGATATTTTCTAGTTCCATCCATTTGCCTGAGAATTGTATTAAGTCATTGTTTTTAGTAGCTGAGTAATACTCTATTGTGTAAATGTACAAGGTTTTCTATATCTATTTTTCTGTTAAAGGACATCTAGGTACTTTCTAGCTTCTGGCTATATACAAAAGGCTGCTATGAACATAGTGAAGCATGTGTCCTTATTATACACTGCAGACTATTTTGGGTATATGCCCAGGAGTGGTGTAGTTGGGTCCTCAGGTAATAATATGCTCAACTTTCTGAGGAACTGCTAGACTGATTTCCAGAGTGGTTGTACCAGCTTGCAATCCCATCAGCAGTGGAGGAGTGTTCCTTTTTCTCCACATCCTTCCCAGCATCTACTGTCACTTGAGTTTTTGATCTTAGTAATTTTGACTAGTATAAGGTGGAATCTCAGAGTTGTTTTGATTTGCATTTCCCTGATGACTAAGAATGTTGAACATTTCTTTAGGTGCTTCTCAGCCATTCAATATTTCTCAGTTTAGCCCTGTATCCAATTTTTAATAGGGTTATTTGATTCTCTGGCATCTACCTTCTTGATTTCTTTGAATATATTGGATATAAACCCTTTATAGGATATAGGATTGCTAAAGATCATTTCCAAATAGGTTGGTTGCCATTTTGTCCTACTGACAGTGTTCCTTGCCTATGGAAGCTTTGCAATGTTATGAGGTCCCTTTGTCAATTCTTGATCTCAGAGCAAAATCAGGAAATTTTCTCCTGTTCCCATGCATTCAAGGGTCTTCTCCACTTTCTCTTCTATTAGTTTAAGTGTATCTGGTTTTATGTGCAGTTCCTTGATCCACTTGGACTTGAGCTTTGTACAAGGAGATAAGAATGAACAAATTTGCATTCTTCTACATGACAACCTCCAGTTGAACCAATGTCAGTTGTTGAAAATCCTGTCTTTTTTCCACTAGATGGTTTTAGCACCTTTGTCAAAGATCAAGTGACCATAGTTATGTTGGTTTATTTCTGGGTCTTCAATTCCATCCCATTGATCTTCTTGCCTGTCTCTGTACCAATATCATTAAGTTTTTAATTACAATCACTCTGCAGTACAGCTTGAGGTCAGGAATTGTTATTACCCCAGAAGTTCTTTCATTGTTGAGAATAGTTTTCACTATGTTGGGGTTTTGTTATTCCAGATGTATTTGCAAATTGTTCTTTAAAACTCTATGAAGAATTAATTTGGAATTTTTATGGCGATTACATTGAATCTGTAGATTGCCTAGAAAATATCATGCTGAGTGAGGTAACCCAATCACAAAAGAACACACATGGTACACACTCACTGATAAGTGGATATTAGCCTAAAAGCTTTGAATACCAAAGATAAAATTCACAGACTGCATGAATCTCAAGAAGAAGAAAGACCAAAGTATGGATACTTCAGTCCTTCTTTGAATGGGGAACAAAATACCCATGGTAGACAATACAGAGGCAATGTGTGGATCAGTGCCTGAAGGAAAGGGCATCCAGTGACTGTTCTACCTGTAGATCCATCCCATATACAGTTACCAAACCCAGACACTATGAACGCCAACAAGTGTTTGATTACAGGTGCCTGATATAGCTGTCTCCTGAGAAGCTCTGCCAGTGCCTGACAAATACAGAGGTGGATGCTCACAGCCAACCACTGGACTGGGCACCAGGTGCCCAATGGAAGATTTTGAGAAAGGATCCAAGGAGTTGAAGGTGTTTGCAGTCCCATAGAAGGAACAACAATATGAACCAACCAGTAACCCCAGAACTCCCATGGACTAAACCACTAAAGAAAGAGTACACATAGAGGGACCCATTGCTCCAGCTGCATATGTAGCAGAGCATGTAGGACGTCAGTGGGAAAAGCCCTTGGTCTCATGAACACTCAGTGCCCTAATGTAGGGGGATGCCAGGGCAAGGAGGTAGGAGTGGGTGGGTTGGTGGAGGAACACCCTCATAGAGGCAGGGAGAGGGAGGATGGGATAGGGAGTTTTGGGAGGGGAAACCAGCAAAGGGGATAACATTTGAAATCGAAATAAAGAAAATATCTAATATTTTTTAAAGTCCTCTACTATCGTATTAAGTGATTTTAAATCTGAATCTTGCTTTTCTGTTGTGATGAGGTATCCAGGATTTGTGTTTTGAGAACTGGGTACTCATGATGCCAAGTAGCCTTGGTTTCTGTTGCTTATGATCTTGCACTTGCCTCTAGCCATCTGGTTATCTCTTGTGCTACCTGTCTTTGATATCTCTGGCTGGAGCCTTTCATTCCTGCAATTCTGCTTTTGTCAGAACTCCTCAGGGTGCAGCTGTCACTGTGATCCTGTGATTCTGACATCCTGTGATATTGAGATTCTGGGTTTCTCAGAACCCCTGGGAGTCAAGTTGTCTCTGGTATCCTGAAATCCTGGTGTGACCAAGCTCCTAAGGTCCTGTGATCCTATGATCCCGGGCATGTTAAAGCACCTGGGAGTGGAGCTTCCTCTGCTTGTCTGCTCTGGGCACAGACTCAGACTGGAAGAAACCCATGCCACTGGCGAGTCAGGGGTTCCTGAGTCCTTGGATCCTGCTGGTCCCAGTTATTCCCAGTGTTGGGGCAGATGTTGTGGCCTCCTCACCTATGATTCTGGTCTTGTTAGAGTACTTGGGAGTCAAGCTTACTTGGGTGTTGTGGAACTGGCTGCAGAGTTAGTGCCCAAGGTCTGGATACCATTATACTTCACTGGCTACTTAATGTTGAACATATGCCATGGTTATAGAATTCAAAACACAGAATGACCAGGCAACTTTTGAATAATTTTTGTTGTTGTTGTTCAGAATCAGTGAATCTAGGAGGGTTGTGAGCACAGAATTATTAAGTAAGTTCTTTAGTTTTTCATGTTCATTAAGTTTTAAATGTTTTAAATACTGCTGACATACATTTTTAAAGTTAGTGAGCTTTTTTTTTCTTTCTTTTCAAGTCAGTGTGCTCAGATAAGGAGAGGGTTTAAGAATTACATTAGCTACCACACATATATCTATATTTTTGATAATTTTGTAGTCTGTATCTCAATTAAATATTGTTAATAGTATTTGTTTTATATTTCGACAATTTTATGTTATATATATATTTTTTTTTATCCTTTGGGTCTGGACAAATGATCGTGCAGTTAAAAGCATGGGCTCCCAGAGTACCTGGGTTCCATTCTCAGGCACATGGTGGCTAGAACTTGTTTGTAATTGCAGTTCCAGAGAAGTCAAAGAATATCCACTTGTAGCCTATATGGGCACTGCACACATACGGTACAGAGACATATATTCAAATAATACACTTATACACAAATGTAAAGAAATTAAATATTTTACCACCACTTTGAAAAGAATCAAGCTGTCTAGGTGATTAAATAAAAGATGTGATAATTAAACGCTATTTTGATAGTCAGTATTCATTACTGAGGTAAGTAATTTGAGATAATTGGTTATTTATATTGATTATACATATATATTTATAATTGAAGATTTTAAATATATAATGAATCATATTTTCACTTATTTTGAATTAACAGTATCGATCTTTATTTTGGTAAAATGAATCTGATTGAAATATTTTGGGGAGATGGGGGAGGGGATGGAATAGTGGGTTTCTGGAGGAGAAACCGGGAAAGAGAATAACATTTGAAATGTAAATCAAGAAAATATCTAATAAAAATTCAAAAAACCTAATTTTTGGAATTAAAACATACATATAGTTGTGCTATCAAGAGCCATGGCATTAAAAAGCACGGCAGAGCTGACAGAAGATTGGACACCTTCCGGACCCACAGACTTCCTTTGTGTAGGAGAGTGCTAAGACTCTCAAATCTTAATTGACCTTTATAATGTCTCAGATCTCATTAGTGGCTTTTCAAATTCTAAGAAACTGTTTGTCGGGCTGCCAAGTCAGTACCCTTCACTAAGCTCTGTGGCCTTCAAATAACACAAGAGATCGCATTTTCTTGCTGTTGAGTTTTTAGTAATACTGAGAGGGAAAAATGGAAGTTACATAAGTGTACATTTTAATATGATTAGATTTATTAATAAAACTTACTGGAGTATTTAAGCAGGTTTTTTAATACAATTAATATGTTAACATATAAAGTGTGCATGTGTGTGTTTGTGTGTGTGTGCACTTGTGTGTGTGTGTGTGTGTGTGTGTGTGTGTGTCTGTGTGAATGAGCATCATATTTAGTATGTAAGTATTAGTGTAGTAAGCAGAAAGAATAAATCTATTTTTAATGCTGTGAATATTATAAAAAGAGTTTTAGTTTGTGCTTAAGTAGTCTAAAAGTCTGCTGGGATTTTCCCTCCCTCTTTTTCCAGATTGACTTAATTCCCTTCATTAGAGCATGCTAGACAGACACAGGGAGCTAATCTTTGCCAACTCTCTAAACCCTCCTTTTCTCAGCCTGAACAGCAGAACAGATGTGGAAACTCTTTCCAGTAAAATAGAAAAAGACCATCTAGAAGGGCATCTGCACAAATCAGGTTAATAGGATTTTTTCCCAGTACAGAATTTTAAAAATAATAATAAATATAGATTGAATTCTATTTGACCTTTTACTTAATGAGAAGAAAGTCTTTTGAAAGAAACAAAACCTAACAAGGTAAATATCACAGAAAGGTCACAAAACACACCCAGAGGTTTCTCAGGAATTTTATTTCATCCTTTAAAATATGTTTTTAGCTTCTTGTGCTTATAATACATTTTCTAATACATTCCACTTTCTATCAAAATTCAATTTTATGCACAATAAAAGCAGTTTTTCAATTAATGGAACAGTTAATCAGGAAACCAGTGAGCTCACATATAGGCCTTTATTTCAATTTTACAGATCATTGATACTTTGCATATGTGGGATTCACTGATTATAAACAATGACAAATATTACAAAAGATACAATCACACTAAGTAAAGGATATTTTCACGTCCCCCAATTTGGTGCTCTATAGTACCATTCTTTCGACCAATTCCCCATACTGATTTCTAAAGTACCTATAGTTTTAGTGTTCTAAAATACCTATAGTTTTACAGTTCTAAAATATCTACAGTTTTATAGTCCATGGCAACTCCATATAAGAGTATGAGGTAATATCACTATTTCTTTAATAAACAAGCATTGTTTTCATATCTTTCACATACATATCATGGATGTATTCTGTTTGTATTCTAACTCAACAACTGTACTACTCTCCCTCTTTTTATTGGTCTTCCCCCTCTCTCCAGATGTTCTCCTCTGAATGCTTCCACAACACATCACACATCCAAACCATACACACACACACACACACACACACACACACACACACACACACACACATACACACACCACATGAATAAATATACATACACTCTAAATCACAGTTCAACATGATATTGAAACATATTTTGTCTTTTTCATTTGATTTTCCTGTTTCTACTTCTCTATTTCCCCTCTCATTCCATCTTACACTTGCTTGCTTTTACTTCAATTTCATAACTACACACATAGAAATGCACATACACAAACACACACACTTAAACCTACACACTTACATTTGCAAATACACACATAAAATATTTGACATTTGATAGATGATATATAATATTTATATCTCTGATTCTGGTTATTTTGCTTTACATGGCAAACACTGAAGTTATCTATTTTTCTTCAAAGTGGCACAATTTCATTCCTTCAAAGTTGAATAGAGACGCATTGCTGTATACATATATTGACAAGTATATTGGCTAGTTTTATATCTTGGCTATTATAAACAGAGCAACTACGTACATGGAGCTTCAAGTTTCTTCATGACATACAGAATTAGATGCTTTGAGTATATACCCAGAAGTTGTGCAGCTAGAACACAACACAATTCCATGCTTAGTTTTGTTCTTTGTTTTTATTTTAATCTCTATATTTAGATCAATATCAATATAAGGTATAAGAATAATTTATATATTATATATATATATATATTATACATATATGCCATTTTGTCACATTTACTTCTTCATTTATTCCTATTAATTTAAAGTTCTTCTAATTATTTGCTATCTCATCTATTTCTACTTATTTCTAAAGCCAAAAAGAAAGTTTCTTGACAGCCTGCCGCTGCATGGGTAACTTGCCAAATCATACAGCCCCAAGTCTTACAGCTCTTTGTCTTTTATGCACAAAAAAACACATCCTGGTCTGCACACCTCAGTTATCAAGAAGTGGAACTACAGAAGCCAAACAGCTGAGTTAGAGATCCTGTGTCCAAAACAAAACAAAACATAGAAAGGATCTCACAAAAGTGGTAGATAATGTACATGAAATTAGGGCATTTCCATGGAAGTAGAATGAATGTATAAGAAAAAGTGAAATGAAAGTAGTAGAAATAAAATCGTTAGAAATCATAAGTCAATTTTAGAGGTAATAGAATTGGGAACTCTGAAATCGGAGCATGGTATTATGAAGATTGTGATTCTGTAGGGGACACTGTCACAAGTCTGATAGAGTTAGCTATGTAGTGCTGTGAGCTTGGCGTGTTAAAAGAGAACGCAGAAAAGTCATAAGGGGCTTGGTTTGGGGAGAAATTTACAGACTAAATGAGAAATAAATTCCTTTAATATGTAAAATAGCTTCCACCCACCAATGTAATAGGTCCTCAGACCTTAGCATGAATAATGTCACTTTAGAGGTGCCTTTCTGATCTTAAAACCCAGCACATAGGCCCCAGTACCTGTCAAAATAGGAACAAAGACCTAATCCATCGTTCTAGGAAAGTTCCTGAATAAAAAACAACCCTCAATGTACTAACCTTGCTTCTTGGCTATTTATACTTTTAAAAAGTATTTTGCTCTATCAATGTACTACAAGTCTTTAGCTAGTCATATACTATAGGGCACTTTTATTTTTTATTCTGATTTGGCAAAATCAAATAAAGCTCCTATGTGCATATCTGGGAATGGTTTATGTGTAGGAGACTTTGGAAGTGTTCTACTGTCCTATAGTGATTAAATATAAGTCTTTTAGTAAATATGGACTTGGTATTTAGCTCTGTCCTAGTTAGCACAGTTTTAGTAATTTTCCATAGTTAGATTCTTTACTGTAATATTTCCCATTTGATGTCCAAATATTAATTCATAGTTGAAAAGATTCTGGGAGTGAATTCGCACACACAGACACACACACAGACACACAGACACACACACACACACACACACACACACACATTGTATACAGAGACATCTGTTAATATGCCCAAATGATATAATTTAACTACTTATAGTTAATTAATTAATTGAGAGTTAATTTAATATAATAAAATATTAATAAGACTGTGTCATTTATGTGAAAATACAGTACCATTTGTTATTTTGTACGTTGGATTTGATTTCTACTGAATATCCCAGGTTCAGTGTTTCTTTTAATCTGAATGTTGACCATGTGAGATGGAACTAGCCTTCAGAGGAACTGATAAACATTTCTGTTACTTTTAGAGCTACTCTTATATTCTAATATTAACTAGCATAATATACTTTTACAAAACACTTAGAAACCTAATTCTTACAAAATACAAGACAACAAGCTAACTTGTACAAGACCACAGTTAAATTTTTAATTCAATTAAGACAAATTTGAAAATTCATTGGATTATATATACTCATGTTGCTTCTATATGCACTGTCCATATACATTATGAAAAAATATTTTTATTTACATTAAATACAGAATTTGGAGATGCCACAATGATGAAGGCTACTTTTCATTTTCTGTGACGTTGCTTCTCAGCAGCAAATATTACCATGTCAGACATGGTCTAGACAATCAAGTGAATGAGTTTATTTGGACTGGTTTTTCTCTGTGGTTTTGTCTGCAATTTCAGCTTTGTCTTTATTGTGATACTGCCTGTTACATCTACTCAAGCATATTATTGCTTTCATCACTGTAGAGTTACGTTATACTGATGCATGCATGATCAGGTTTTAGGAGGACTGAGATAGTAATGGTGGAGAAAATTATAGAAACTTGTGATTTCCCTCTGTCTTCTTTCTGAATTAATTATAGATCTATACACCTTGAGAAGTCCTACTAGTCTAATAAACTCAGAATTTTGTGAGCTCTATTGCTACACTGGGAGTGTGTGTGTGTTTGTGTGTGTGTATGAAGCTACCATATTTAGTCTTTGCTCTAGTTCTGCATGTCTTATCTGCATGCAATATCTGTGCAAAAGATGCTACATGGATGATCTGAAGAAATTTGGAACACAGTTTGTACATATGGCGATCTGCACTCCAGGCTGAGTCTTCATTCCACACAAACTTCCCCTTGATAAGGTCAAGTCCCTGTGTAAATAGTGTCTTTTGACATTTTTCAAGCTTCTTGCTGTCTCATAGCCTTAAGCTACTGTATGTAAAATGAACCATAGAATACAACTTTGAAAATACAGAAATAAGAGATATAGTAATTATTTCAGCAATGTGGAAATTGAATAAGATAATTACATTAGTCAAGACTGTTTAATGAAATACCTACTGACTATGTGATACTTTTTAAATAGTATCTTATACTTTTAAAAATATAATATCAAAATATGTGAACATGTTTCTCTAGATTCTAAGAGTCTTCCTTTTTGTCTTTTTCCTGGGATAATATAGAACCTAGGGCAGTAAACATGCTAGGATGGCTAACTAACATAAAATACATTTCCATATGTGAAAGTTATTTATTCTTATTGAGTACGCATCCAGTGATCATCTGCATAATCATATGTAACCATCAGTGTTACCAAATCAAGGCCTCTGATACACTCAATCAGAATGAATCAGGCTATGTTATGTGTGTGTGTGTCTGTACCAAGCAGTCAGACTTTTTATACATTTATCTTATCTGTTTTAAAACCACACAGGATATATAATACTAATGCCTAATGATGACTGTTCACCTAAGTAAGTTCTGCATGCTTCACTGAAGTCTATGGACTACAGAATCACACAGGTGGGCTTTGTGCTTGGCTGGCTGAGGGATTACCTTGGATTCTCTAGAACTGAATGGCACAAAATGCACCCCACAAGCCATACTCTAGACCAGGCCATGTCCAGGATTACCTCCAATAATGCAGTGATTACAATAATCTATCTAATTAAATAAGATTATACCTGGGAACTTTAGAACACTAAACTATATATCAGACAATGAGAGATGTGTAGTGTTACTTTTATACCTCAAAATTTTAGTGAGATTTTTTTAATGTAGTATGTGCTGATAAACATCATTTTATATTTAAATTATCCATAGTATTTTTTCAAACATTAGGCTATAATGCAAAACATATCTGTTGGTTGGTAGTAAACAAAGTAGAAATTAAAAGCTTTTTTAGAAAATGACTGTTTTTATTGTGTTAACGGCATTTTGGTCAGTATCATCAGAAGATAACAAGAATTATGTTTACCAGTAGAAATCTAAGAATTAACTCTAGCATATGATAGGTAAATTATCTGGAAAATCACTACTGTGACAGTAATATAGTCTTTGCCATGTACTTTTGTGGATAAGTCTCAAAATCCTAGTATCACAGAGATGTAAACAACAGGAAATCTCTTCAGAGTTGTCACATCATGATACAAACCTTGCAATAATCCATCAACATTTTTAGCATGCCTCCATTTTTATTATTTCTACTTTAATTGACTTGTTTTAATCCATATACTCGTACTTCTCACATACATCTGAGCATAAGAAGGTGGCCAGTAAAGTTTTGTTAAACTTGTTTTTAATGACTTTTAAAAATAAATCTCTCCTTGCAGGATGATTTAGAGTGACTAAATTTGTGATTTTATTCATACTTAATATGCTGCTCAAACACACTTCAATTTTCTACCACCTCTTGAGATCACAAAGCATGAGTAGAAATTCCCAGCGCAGACAGTGAAAAGCACAGCTGTTAAACCACAGGGTAAATTTGCAAACCCTCTTGTTACTTGATTTTGTTCAGTTAATTACTGTTTATTTTGAATAATTATGCTATAGCCTGACTTAAAAAAATCATTGTGGTTTTTTTTTGGGGGGGGGTCTGAGGAAATTGATAGAAATATTTATCAATGTCTTTAGTTAATTCTTTAATTTCCTCCAGATAATCACTGTGGAATGAAAGATTTAGTTCACTAGTCTCCATAATAAGAGCTGATATATGCTTAGTCTCCCCTTTTAAATGTGTTTATGCTTTATCTTTGTTTTGATGAAGCAAGCAGTGTTAGCGTTAAGCCTGGGAATTCCAGTTACCATCTGCTTATCCACCTGCTAAATCCTTGCATCATCTGATATTCAGGTATCATTGAGCAAAGACACCACTTTTCCTGTTCATGGAAATCTGTGAAAGAGCTGGTTTTAGCTGGTTTACATTATCTTCATATATATATATATATATATATATATATATATATATATATATATATATACACACACACACACACACACATATATGAGTGTGTGTGTATGTGTGTGTCTATATATGTACATATATACATATACATTATTCTTATTTACATAATTAAAATATACACTCTAAATTTTCTACTGTCATTAAGAATTATTCTTGTAAGGTATATTTCTCAAATTACCAATGACAGATACATTAAGTAAAGGGATTACTTCTTTCTCATCCTCAGTTGTTGAAAGAAAAGACAGGCACTTCTAGTTCAGTGTTCCTTCCTATTCATCTCTTCCTACTACCTCCAATATCATTCAAGACTAGGGCATCCTTTATCATATGCTATTTTCTAGAAAGTTTGATGAAGAAACTGGAAATGACCATATTCTTAAGGTCATCTAAAAGCGATATTCATGACTTCAGACAAACAATAATAAAAAATCCTGTATGAATGTATTTCAAAATGTCAGTAACTTTACTGATATCAAATTTAGGTTTTATTATTATGTACAATTGTATTTAAAACGTTAACAAAACAGAAACATGGAATGAGGAAACACTGACAATTTAGTCTGTAAAGATCATTGATCAAAGATCACTGTCTTGGCAATGGGCAAAGGGACACACTTCTGGTGGTATTCTTGTACCAGTCAGGGGCAGAGTTAATGGCATTCCCTTGTTTTTTGATGCCTGGCTTGGTGGCTAAAGCTGGATTATGCTGAGGATTCATAAAACATAAATGAAATCAAATCCAATCAAATCAGTGCAGAACAACATGGAAAGAAGACAAACAGACATATGGACCCCCATACCACCCACAGACCTGCCCTGTAATGCATGGCACAGGCAGATCATAAACACCTGCTTGTTTATAAGATATACAGCCTAGATTGAGGATGTCACACAGGGGTCAACCAGCAAGTGGCCTGCCTGCAGCCCAAGCCACCACAATGTGAAATTATATGTCAGATGGGAGAGAAAGAGAAGTGGAGCATCTTGACAATTATGAGAAAATAATGCATCAGGAGGATTGTGATGTTTGTATATGCTCCACTGAGGGAGAGGCACTATTAGAAGGTATGGCTCTGTTGGAGTAGGTATCACATTGTTGGAGTAGGTGTGTCACTGTGGGTGTGGGCTTTAAAATCCTCATCCTAGCTGCCCAGAAGTCAGTATTCTGGAGCAGCCTTCAGATGAAGATGTAAAACTCTCAGCTTCTCCTGCACCATGCCTGTCTGGATGCTGCCATGTTCCTGCCATGATGATAATGGACTGAACCTCTGAACTTGAAACCAGCCCCAAGTGAATCTTGTCCTTATAAGAGTTACCTTGGTCATGTTGCCTGCTCACAGCAGTAAAACCCTAACTAAAACAAGACTCAAGGGTGAAAAGGCATAATCTGTTGTGAATGGGCTAGCCGTACCACTTATAGGCATTCTGAGAACCTATCCAGATCTGCCACTGAGGACCATATCTGTGTCTGTGGCTGTGTGGTGGCAGGAGTCATGGTCAATATGAGTGTATTACCATTAGAGAACACGGTGGTATCTCCACTCAGCGCAGCCACTGGGAACCATCTGCATGTCTAGGGACTATGCAGAACTGGCTCTACCCCTCACTGAATGTGGTTCTCTGGAGAGCTGTTGTTATCTCTCAGCACTGATGACAGGGATGTAGGTGAGTGGGCCAAGAATGTGAGAGTGAGCTGACCATGCCACTCCTCTGAGTTGGAGTATCCTGGGTACAGAGTTGATATGTCCTCTCCTTTTTAACTTTTTGCTTTTGTAAATTTTTTAATATTTTTACTGAATATTTTTAATTGGATATTTTCTTTATTTACATTTTAAATGTTATCATCTTTCCTGGTTTCCCCTCTGAAAACCCCCTCCCACTCTCTCTCCCCCCTCACACTGCTCACCAAACCACCCACTCCTGCTTCCTGGCCCTGACACCCCCCCACCACCCCCACCCCCGCACTGGGACATAGAGCCTACATAGGACCAAGGGCCTCTCCTCCCATTGATGCCCAACAAGGCCATCCTCTGCTACATATGTGACTGGAACCATGGGTCCCTCCATGTGTACTCCTTGGTTGGTGGCTTAGGCCCTGGGAGCTATGCGGGGTCTGGTTAGTTGATACTATTGTTCTTCCTATGTCATTGCAAACCTCTTCAGCAACTTATGTTTAATATAGGACTCCACTAATGATGTCATTGAGAAGTTGGTAGAACCTGTTGGAAGTGGTGCTAGCTGAGATGCTCAACAGAGGGTTGGCACTGAGATTTATGACTCTGTTTTCTGTTCTTCTCTAATCTGTGTGTGGGGAGGTTGAGATCCCAGATGAATGATTACACCTGAATGAGTGCCATCTGAGCCATCTGCCTCTGAGTCCTCACCACATTGTTAGACTGTGAGCCAAAATACATCCATCCTCCCTTAAAACGCTGCTTTTCAGATGTGATGACAGTGATTAGAGAATTAACTAATCCATTCGTCTTTTTTTTTTTTTTTTTGGTCGAATTGGAAGTTGTTAACGTGAACAATGACCTTAAGAGACCATTAAAGAGTTGTAAGAGATTAAAGATTTTTTTTATTTAGTTTTTAAGATTTTATATTACATTTCTCCCTTCCATTACTTTTCTCCTACCCTGTCCCCATACTTTTCCCTACTTTCCTTCAAATTCAGAGCTCCTTTTAGAGCTCATTGTTATTGAATGTTATTGTACACATGATCCGTTCAGGTCATATAATGTTACAGCCCTTTTCAGGACTGACTGTTTGGCATTGTACTATTCAGTAGGCAGGTTACCTTTCCTGCCCCCATTTTCCTCCGTTGCCTATATATCTTTGTGTAGGTTGGGGATTTGAGAGCTATACTCCATCTATTGGCATGTCCAATATACACACATTTGGGCAGTCATGTTGTTTTGACTTTATATTTTGATATTAACAGGAAATATAATCTCACAGAAAACTTCCTGATCCTATGATTCTTAAATTTTAAACCATGGCTGGCACTGGATACCTAGTTAACTATTCCAATAGCTATGAAATCTTAGTTATTGGAGTAAAATGGACAAAGCTTAAATTCCCTAGCTAGTTTAAAAAATTTTGAAGATTTTCTTTTGTTACAGAATAAAGGAATGTATATTAAAAATTATCATATCATTATATTGGTGCTAAACTGGTAAATAATTAATTGAAATACAACTACATATGAAGTCACTTCTGATGAAGTTATCTTTGCAAAATCAAGGAAAAAATAATTTTGTAAATGAGGAATATTAGCACAGTTCATTTTCATTGTAAAGAAAATTTAACTATTCTTACCCTAGATATTAATATTAAAAATATGATACACATAAGCATGCATAAAATATTTTTAAATAGAATATTCAATAGCTATCATTATCAATGACCAAATACAACAACTGCTCTGAGGGCAAATTCATATAGTAGACAAAATGGAAGTTTGTAATTTTACAAAATAACAAGATTATATTCTCTTGTAAATCCATAGCTCAATGTTTAAATATGTTTGTCTCAAAAAGAGTTTTTAAGTCCATCGAAACACAATAAATGATCATTATTATTTTAATAATTCACATAAAAACAAGAAAATAAATTTAAATAACTGAATGAAAAAATATGTTACAAGAAATCAGTAAACTATTATTGAAAAGTAAAAAAAGAAACTTTGCTGCAAGCAGGAATTATTAGTATCATAGATATGCCTTTCAGGGGAAAGCAAGCAGAAAAAAATGCATATAGTTTCCTTAAAGCAAGCTAATATTCAGCTCAACATCATTGCACATAAGTTTTAAACATTCAATTTATATCTCTTACACATTATGATGAATAAGTTACTCTGTGCTCTGTCATAATTTTAGTACACTGACATAGTGCTGCTTTCAGTACTTTTACAAAGTCCTTTCACTGAACATAAATGGAAGGACATGTGCAGTATCAACAGCCTAGTCAATAATAATGATATCTCAGTCAGGGTCTCTCTTTCTCTCTCTTTCTTCCTTTCTTTCTTTCTTTCTTTCTTTCTTTCTTTCTTTCTTTCTTTCTTTCTTTCTTTCTTTCTTTCCTTCTTTCTTCCCTTCCTTCTTTCTTTCTTTTCCTTTCTTTCCTTTCTTTTCTTTTCTTTTTTCTATTCCTGCACAAAACATCATGACCAAGAAGCAAGTTGGGGAGGAAAATGTTTATTCAGCTTACACTTCCACATTGCTGTTGATCACCAAAGGAAGCCAGGACTGGAACTCAAACAGGGCAGGAAGCAGGAGCTAATGCAGAGGCCATGGAGGGATGTTCTTTACTGGCTTGCTTCCCCTGGCTTGCTCAGCCTGCTCTCTTATAGATCCCAAGACTGCCAACCCAGGGATGGCACCACCCCCAATGAGCCCTCCCACCCTTGATCACTAATGGAGAAAATGCCCCACAGCTGGATGTCATGGAGGCACTTCCCCAGCTGAAGCTCCTTTCTCTGTGATAACTCCAGCCTGTGTCAAGGTGACAAACAAAACTAGCCAGTACAAATGACACTCTCCAACTCTTTTACCTGGACCTCTCCCAAACCTGCTCTCTTCCATTGGTGTCTAATAATCTAGAATTTACAACTAATTTTTTTATGATATTAGTTTGTAAAGGTGATTAAGGAGATTAAGAGGATAACACCATTAATGAAGATTTATTTATTTACTTATTTATTTAACATTCAAAGTCTTCCCACAAATAAATGAAAGTCCACCAACCCCTGAAGTATCAGGGAGCAGAAAGAGTAGGAATTTCCCATTGGTACTGAGGAGACTGAAGCAGATCAGCATCTTGGTTGTAGTAACTGGAGAATTGTTTCCTCATGCTTATAAAAACTGTGAACTGGTGGGGTGGCTTCTCATACAAAAGGTGCTTTATGCAGCACCTTCAGCGATCAGAGATATTAAATACCAATACATATACTAAACACTCAAATCTAGGAAAATCCTGAAATTTTTGGAAAATTTCCTTTACTGCATACTAAATTTTCTTTAATTCAATTTATCCCTGAATTATGCTCTTCAATAAAGAATTATTTTTTGTGAAGAGACCTCAGAACAGAACAGCAATTAATATCCCCATTTTAATTTCTTTTCTGCTAAACCACAGCTTTGGCAAAATTCTTTGAATTAATTCTTTTTTTTTTTTCAATTTTTTTTATTAGATATTTTCTTGATTTACATTTCAAATGCTATCCCAAAAGTTCCCTCTCTCCTCCCACCGCCCTGTTCCCCTGCCTACCCACTCCCACTTCTTGGCCCTAGCATTCCCCTGTATTGGGGCATATAAAGATTGCAATACCAAGAGGCCTCTCCTCCCAATGATGGCCAACTAGGCCATCTTCTACTACATATGGAGCTAGAGACATCAGTTCTGGGGGTTCTGGTTAGTTCATATTGTTGTTCCTCTTCTAGGGTTGCAGACCCCTTCAGCTTCTGGGGTTCTAACTCTAGCTTCTCCAATGTGGGCCCCGTCCTCCATCTTATAGATGACTGTGAGCATCCACTTCTGTGGGAGACAGCTATATCAGGGTCCCTTCAGTAAATACTTGCTGTCCTAGGCAATAGTGTCTGAGTTTAGTGACTGATTATGGGATGGATCCCCCAGTGGGTTAGTCTCTGTATGGTCCATCCTTTCATCTTAGCTCTAAACTTTGTCTCTGTAACTCCTTTCATGGGTATTTTGTTTCCTATTCAAAGGAGGAATGACATATCCATGCGCTGGTCTTCCTTCTTGATTTTAATTCTTAAACTTTGTTGCTTTCAATTCTTCATAATGATTTCAGTGTTTCCTTATTTCTACTATAGAGCATGGGTTTCTATATATAAAAGCCTTATTAAAACAAGGTTTGACATGTGCATATGCATGTGTGTTTGAGTGGGTGTAGGTGTAAGAAGAAAATCCTGGCAGTTTCCTTCTTTCTTACCTGTTGTGTTTGATATTTCTGACACCAGGCTTGCTGACCAGCAGATATCCTGGTATTTTTTCTTTTTCTTCTGTATTTCCAAAAGAACTCTGTGAATACAGAGATCTGGTTTCTATGAAACCAAACTTCCTTGGTAAGTACTTTATCCACTGAGCCATCTCTCTAGTCAGACCTACCTTCCTTTCTTTCTTTCTTACTTTTTTTCTTTCTTTCTTTCTTTCTTTCTTTCTTTCTTTCTTTCTTTCTTTCTTTCTTTCTTCTTTCTTTCTTTCTTTCTTTCTTTCTTTCTTTCTTTCTTTTTTCCTTCCTTTCTTTCTTTCTTTCTTTCTTTCTTTCTTTCTTTCTTTCTTTCATTTAATGCTTTCCAGTTCTGTCCCTTGTCTGCCTTTCCTATTTTAAATTAACCACTATATAATTAAGACCATACTGAATCTAATGCTGACACTTCCTGAAGACTTCATTGTTAAATACTTTACTAATAAAGTCTGCTGTACTCTTTTTTTGAAAAATTTTATTAGATATTTTCTTCATTTCCTTTCAAATGCTATCCCAAAAGTCCTCTATACCCTCCCTCCCCCCTGCTCCCCTACACACCCACTCCCACTTCTTGGCCCTGGTGTTCCTCTGTACTGGGGCATATGAAGCTTTTAAGGGGCCTCTCTTCCCAATGATGGCCAATTAGTCCATCTTCTGCTACATATGTAGCTAGAGACATGAGCTCTGGGAGGTACTGGTTAGCTCACATTATTGTTCTACCTATAAGGTTCCATACCCCTTCAGATCCTTGGGTACTTTCTCTAGCTCCTCCATTGCGGGCCCTGTGTTCCATCATATAGATGACTGTGAGCATCCACTTCTTTATTTGCCAGGCACTGGCATAGCTTCACAAGAGAGCTATATCAGGTTCCTTTCACCGAAATCTTGCAGGCAAATGCAATAGTGTCTGCGTTTGGTGGCTGATTATGGGATGGACCCCAGGGTGGGGTAATCTCTGGATGGTCCATCCTTTCCTCTTAGCTCCAAACTTTGTCTCTGCACCTCCTTCCATGGGTATTTTCTGTACTCTTTAATCATTTGTTTTATGTTTCAAAATTGTTTGTGGTACAGCAGTATAGTATTTCAGTGCTTAACATTGCTTTTCTTTATTTCTTCAAAGCAATATAAGAGTTTACCTTTATTTATAATTAGAATGTATTGTCTTGAGTAACTCAAGGTTTTATTTATCCTTGAATATATTTCTATTAATTATGTATTTGTCTTTTTTTTTTCAATTAGAGAAGACTTTATGGCAATCAAACTACCCTCATACATTTTTAAAATTTTATTTCTCTTTTATATTCATTTTCTCTCATACATTACATCCCAACTGCATGTCCCCCTTTCTTTTCTCAGTCCCACAATAACCCCTCCCCACTCTCCAAATACACTCCTCCCCAATTTCCTTTGAGACATCTAAAGGACACTACCTAAATTAGCATAACAATATACAAGAAGACTGGGCACCTCTTCTCAAGGCTGAATAAGGCAAGCAAAAGGAGAATAGAGTTCCTAAAAACAGGCAGAAGAGTCAGAGATGGTCCCTGCTTCTTCTGTTCTGAATCTCACATTTTAATCTTCTAACCTAGCAACACAAGGACAGTACTTATTTTGTCATAAGGCATTGTGATAAAGTGACCTTAAGGATCAAAAAACAGATAAGGGGCAACAAAAATCTGAATGCAATGTGCTTCTTGTTCTTATTAGGTGTGCTCCCTGTTCTTAGTAGATGTGTGTGTTCTTTTAGTTTTTTGGGTTGTTCAGGGTTTTTACTAAGTTGATGATTTATTCTTGTCATTATGTACACACTGTCATACATTTTATTTACTTACTTTAAATTATCTTTAACCTTTTCTTTACAGTCCAGTCATTATCCCTACTCTCTGACAGTTCCTCATCCAATTCCTCCTTCCCAGTTCCAAGAGGATGTTCCAACTCCACCCCACCCCGACCCTGCCAGGCCTCCCCACTCCCTGGTACCTCAAGTCTCTTCAGCATTAGATGCACATAGATCTGCTTCTTTTGTGCTTAATTATTTTAGAGATTATTTAAAAGTTATATAAAATATATTTTAGTGGTCTGCTTTCTAAACAGTTTCATATTATTTTAGTTATTAAAGTATTACAATGTTTATTATAATACATGATTATATTTCTCATATATCTTTAGAAAAAAAAAAGTATTGCAAAAATTTTTTTTTTTTGTGAGATAGGATCTTATCCTGTGGCCAGGCAGCCATAGAATTGTAGATAAAGTTGGAGTATAACTTTATGTTTTTCCACATTATAAGCAATGCCACTTAAGAACACTGTGTGAAAACTCCATAATTTTCTTCCATTAGAAGATGATGATCAGAAGATAATTACAACATAAAAGAGCAATCTTCCTGTCTAAGCTTCTTGCAATGGGTTTCTGAGTATGAGCCATCATAAAAAAATATTGAAATAAAATTATGTAATAAAATTTGGAAAAGACACAGACTCACCTTAACTTCTAAATTTACAAGATATAATGTTAATATTTTTTATTCTTTTTTTCATACATTACATCCTGATTAAAGTTCCCTTCTCTCCTCTGTTCTCTGTCCCCTGCCATCTTCCTTAGATCCACTTCTCCTCCATTTCCCTTCAGAACAGAGCAGGCCTCCCAGGGAGAGCAAACAAACATGACAGAGCAAGGGACAATAAGACCAGACATATACCCTCATCCCAAGTCTGAGCAAGGCAACCCAGCAGGAAGGAAAGGGTTCCCAAAGCAGATAAAAGTCTTAGACACTGTTCCTGCTTCCACCTTTATGAGTCCTACAAGAACACCCAGCCACATAACCAAAATGTATGCAGAGGACCTAGCTCAGACTCCAATTGCCTGCTGCAGATTACCTAGAGAGGTGTTTGCCTTGAGAATATGAGTGGACAAACTTTCCTCACATATGTAAATGGCCAACAGCTCCCTAATCAAACTTAAGACCTGTTCAACAAAAGGATTTTTTTCTTTTTTCTTGGAACTGGATTTTTTTTCTACTAGCCATGGCTAGTTAATTCATGGATCTTGGAGGTCCTATACCTTCTACTTTATTAATCAGCTATAATCCATAACCATATTTTAAATAGTTGTCTTATAGCCACAACTGAATTTAATCCTCACCATTTATTAGGGAAACTTCTCCTTGCAACAGATGGAGAACATTCCAGAACATCACAACCAATTAAAATGCAAAGTTGTAAGTCTCAGTCTCAAAGAAAGCATCTACAAAACAACTCAACACCTAAGGTTCATGGGACATTGGAGACAAAGGTGTGGAAGGAATGTAAGACACAGAGGAATCAGAGAGTTTGCTGTGAGGTTGTGTCTTAGTAATCATGGAAGCTACACTAACCATGTCTCACCAACATGTCTGCCTAAGCATGAGCTGAACATACACATGAGCAAAAGACTTGCTAACATGGACCCTGGGAAAGCTTAAGAATTCTCAGCTCTACACAATGAAATTGAATCTATTAAGGAATTCTGGGAGCATGAGAAATAGTCTTTCCCAGTAAAAAATACAGGATCTGATTATCCAACACCAAAGAGTCTGCCCTAAATCACTCATACAATAACAGTGTACATACTGAGGAACATGCAGTTGTATACTTGGATTTGAAAGAGAAGTACTGTATGAGAGAATTTGGAGAAAGGAACAGGAAGACAAAATGATGTGGTTACATTATAATCTCCAAAAGAAGATAAATAACTAAAATATCACTTGTAAAAAATTCTTTATAGTTATATCTTCCTTTCTTACCTGTACAAAATCATAGAGAATAATCACTATATTTAAAAGACTGACACAAAAGGCATTACCTTAACAAGAGACAGAAATGTCTACTTCGACATAACTTCACTGAAACAGAAGTGTGTGCATAGACACTTAAAAACACAAAACCACATCAAACACGCTGAAGGAGAATGTAGATGGGCCACAGTTGTTGAGTGAAATGGCTGTTCTTCCCGGCACCTGTGTTCTATTCTCAGCAACTATGGAACAATGTGCTGTTTTCTGTAACTTCAGTTCTAAGACATCCAAGTTCTATTCTAACTTCTGCATGCACCAATCACTCAAGTGGCACAAAGTCATATGTCCAGGCTAAGTACCTGTATCCACAAGAGAAATTAATAATTAAGAAGTAAAAGTAAGTAGAGGTCCACAGCTCGTGAAAAATTTTCAAATATTAAAAATAGTAGTTACTTTTAAGATTAAAAGTCATCTATAAACTTTTCATAGTTTGGCATTTAGTGAAGCCCATGGTAGTTAATTTTTGTTACTTAAAACAAAATTTCTTTTAAAGTCCAACAATATACAGATCCAAATATATACATACCCCTTCCTTGATAAATGAACCAAACAAAATGAGCAGCGCTTCTCAGTGACTGTGATTAACCAGTGCCCTGTGCACCAGGGAGCAGGACTGTGATTAACCAGTGCCCTGTGTGACAGGGAGCAGGATGCCAGAGGCAGAGAACCATCTACTTGCCTAGTCCCATCCTGGCTTTATTAAGATTTTCATTACCCAAATTAAAAAATTAAAATATACCCAAATCTCCTCTAGTCAGTGGCAGTGTGAGGATATATATATATATATATATATATATATATATATATATATATATATATATATATATATGCGTGTGTGTGTGCAAGTGCACATATGTATGTGTCTTAATCAGGGTTTCTATTCCTGCACAAACAT
>LR752632.1:40983-51740 GCA_902729485.2 Mus minutoides
CATGTCTCTAGCTGCATATATGGAAGAAGATGGCCTAGTTGGCCATCATTGGGAGGAGAGGCCCCTTGGTCATACAGACTCTATATCCCCCAGTACAGGGGAATGCCAGGGCCATTACGTGGGAGGGGGTGGGTAGGGGAGCAGGGCGGGGACGTGGGAGGGTGAGGGAAAATTTCTGGATATTATGAGAAATGTAAATAAAGAAAATATCTAATAAAGAGAAAAAAAATCTCCATTAGGATTTGTGATGCTGTCCATCAGACATAGTGATGGTTTGTCCAAGTTTTCAAGCTGACAAAAGGAAATCACTCAGCTGTTTTTAAAACCTTTTTTATATTTTATTTTTCAGTATTGTTTTCTTCTACCTTGTAATCAGAAAGAAATGAGAGAATAATAAGGAGTTTATTTATTCATGAATATTTATGGCTGGGCAATATATTATCTGGCTAATATTGAATAAAATTCAATAAGGCTAACTAATTTGTGGAGGTCAGAATTTAATTTTGTTTCAATTTGACTTTTGAATTCCTATGCTTAGTAATGATATTAAAGTATTCTTTTTATATTTTGTTTTGCTAAATTGAAATTACTGAAGTGTGACAGTTGAAATACTGGATGGATATTAGGAGAATGTTCATTTACAATCCAGGTCACCATATTAAACCATAAAGGGCATACAGTTTTGAATATTATTGATTAAGTATGAATAGATGAAGAGAGTGTTAAGGAATACATAATGCCTTAATGGAATCCATTTTAATTAAAAATAAAATTAAAAATATTTTTTAGTTATCATAGTATTTTGACTTTTTATTTCCTTACTCTTGCTAAACTGGAAAGAAAAATCATGTTCAAACCTTTTGATGAACACAATGCCTTTTGATAATCTTTCACATTATAGGAAAATTTTAGTTTCCATATTGCTAGCAGAGGCATACATTCCAGAGAAAAAGCAAAGAATTAGTAGAATACATTTCACAATGTGATATGAAGTATAGTCATGAAGAATTCGAGGGGATTGACTTCATCCACTTAATCTGCACAAACACACACACACACACACACACACACACACACACACACACACACATGTAAAACCCAGAGTTCACCTATGAGAACAAACGTGTGATATTTGTCTTTCCGAGTCTGGCTAATTTTGTTTAAAAATCGTTTCCAATTCTATCTATTTTCCTGCAAGTGTTAATGGTATCTTCTACTTCCTGAATGGAATTTAATTATGTGGTTCTGTATCAAGTTTTCTGTTGATAGAAATCTTAGAATAGTGAAAATTTTAAAAGCAAATGTGAATCATGCTGCAATAAATATTGATAGGAAGGCCACTCTGGGTAATAAATTATAGCTTTCTGACATGTGAACTGTTGAAGTGAAGACAGGTCATATAATCACTGCACATTCACTTTCTTGAGAAAATTCCACGTTAATTTTCTTCTTTTCTTTTCTTTTCTTTTCTTTTCTTTTCTTTTCTTTT
This sequence comes from Mus minutoides, assembly GCA_902729485.2. Lineage (NCBI taxonomy): Eukaryota > Metazoa > Chordata > Mammalia > Rodentia > Muridae > Mus > Mus minutoides. The sequence goes on from LR752632.1 coordinate 42,473, forward strand.
CTTTTCTTTTTTTTTGTTCCTTTTTAAATTAGATAAGTTCTTTATTTACATTTCAAATGATATCTCAAAAGTTCCCTATACCCTCCCCCTGCCCTGCTCTTCTACCCACCCACTCCTACTTCTTGACCCTGGTGTTCCCCTGTACTGGGGCATATAAAGTTTGCAAGACAAAGGGGCCTCTTTTCCCAATGATGGCCTTCTAGGACATCTTCTGCTACATATGCAGCTAGAGACACGAGCTCTGGGAGTACTGGTTAGTTCATAATTTTCTTATAGTACTGTACCAGTGTCATCTGTAGTAGCAGCAAATATGGTCTCCTCTTTCCTTACAGGTCTGGAACATTGGTCCTCTTATCATGATGATATCCATTCAGACAGGAATGAAATGAAATTGCAAAGTGGTATCTATTTGCATTTTTGTGACAGCTAAGGATGTGGAATATGCTATCAAATATTTATGGGCAATTTTAATTTATTCTTTAGAGTACTGCATATCATAATCCCATGTATTATTTGAGGGATTGAGTGGCATAGTGTTTATTTATTTGTAGTTCCTAGTTATTTATATACAATAAGTATTATGCTCCATCTAATGAATATTTGCAAAATATTTTCATTTTATGAAATCTGTCTCTTTACTCAGGTGATTGTTTCTTTCGTAATATAGATTTTTTTTTTTTAGCCTTTTGCAATTCCATTGGGCACTTCTTGGTCCTCTAAATATTCTTGCCTATGCCTTTATGTTGCAGTGTTTCTTCTTATAGTTTCATAGCTCTAGATCTCATATTATGGTCTTTGATCTATTTTCAAATTGGATTATTTGTGTTTGTGTGCCATGTCAGTGAGTTGTATCTGATTTTGTTCTTTTCCAATTACCAAGTGTTCTTAGCATCATTTTCTAAATGTGTTCTCTTTTGTTTAATGTAGAATTAATAATAATAATAATAATAATAATAATAATAATAATGATGTCAAATGTTCAGTAACTGTAGCTGTGTGATTTTATTTCTGCATCACATCTTTTGTTCCTATGGTCAACACATCTCTCTGTAATAATGCAGTGCTATATTTTTATTTTTTAATATTAGTAGTTTTAACTTCAAATTTCATATTGTGATATCTCTAGCATGGTATTTCTTAGTTGAATTGCTTTTACTATTTGAGATTTTTGTGCTTCTGTATAACTTCTGTGAAGAATATCACTCAAACTGTGATGGTTAAAGTATTGAATATCACTATATTTTTCAATAATAAACTTTGCACTTGAGTGAATGAATTTTTTTCTTTTTAAAATTGGAGTTTAAATTTGAAGCAAAGTTTTAAATAATAGGCAATGATAATCTTTTATATTAATATGTTAACTACATGATGCCTCACTGTTATGAAAAAGTGAAGGGACTTATACCACCCATTGCTAAAAAAGGTCTACAAAGATAATGAAATATTTAACTGTGCTTAATGAAGAATCATGTTATTTAAAAAGTCCATTCAAACCAACCACATTATAATTTAAGAGAAAAAGCACACATGATTGTAAAATTGAAACATATTATAAACTAATCTTATTCAGACATCCTAATCCATATACATTTTAGTTGTTGTTATTTCACAAAATTATTTTGTGCCAGTCACATGACATATTTACATTTTAAAAAGAAACAAAGTAGCACTTGAACAACAGTTTTAGAAATATAGGACCATGTCCCTTGTTTTCATTACTGTAAGTTAAAGTAAGACCAGTGTGGTCCAGTATGAGACAGATTGTTCACTTCTCAACTCTTACTTACTTGTCAATAAAGACAGAATAAAAACAAAGTAAGGACATGAGAAAGAGGTAAACGAACAGGAGGAGTGGAAAGGTTAATTAATACAAGGGGAGGGAAAAGAAGAACAGGTGGAAGGGAAGTGGAGGAAAAGGGAGGAGAAAAATTGTAGAGGAGGGGGAGGGGCAGAAGGAAGAGGAGAGAGGAACAAAATTATTACATATTCCCATTTATTTGAAAAAATTAAAACAAACAAAAAACTCTGCCTCCCAAAAGTACGTTTAATTATTAATTCATCATCTGGGTATCCCATTGAAAAGATTGAAAATCACATTATTTAGTCACCATGGAGACAATATTTCCTGATAATGATGAAGCCTTCATGATAGAAAACTGTGAAAGACATTTCACATAGACTCTCTAAAAGTTATTTTAAAAGAGTTCAAGTTGCAGTAGTTATTTATTAGCACTTATTTCATTTTTCTTTATGTAAAATATTACATGCATGCATGCAATGATTCAATAGTTGCTTTAAAACTAAAAATTGAAAATACTTAGAGAATATGTACAAAATGCTTCTGAGGTGTTGATGGTTTAGGGTATATGCTACAAATATTAGGATTTTAAAAATAAAGATAGGCAAAAGGATGACTTTGTGCTTAGTTTTCAGGGTTTTTCATATCTTAATTTGTTACTGATTGCTCTATTTGACTGACAGGTTTTTAGAAAGCAGCCTGGGTTGTTCATGAAAAGACCTTGTCACAGAAATAACTTACACCTCTGAGATGATGGAAATATGTATCAAATCCACAAACCTGAGCTATGTTGACTTTGCTACAATAGATCAAATAGCAATCTGTGCTGCAAGTGTGTCTAAAAGTTTTTCAGAATTAGTTCAAATATGAATTATTGGATACAACACCCAAGAGATCCACATGCTGCTTTTCCTTGTTTATAACAAGGTACCTTGGTCACAGAAGGTGAAGTGACTTTCCCAAGGTTACTCAGAGAGTCATACTCAAAGGCAGAAATAGAGCCAGAGTCCAGCTCAGCTAATAGAGCCTAGGAGTCCAGCTCAGCTAATAGAGCCTAGGAGTCCAGCTCAGCTAATAGAGCCTAGGAGTCCAGCTCAGCTAATAGAGCCTAGGAGTCCAGCTCAGCTAATAGAGCCTAGGAGTCCAGCTCAGCTAATAGAGCNTCAGCTATGTGCCTCTGGGTAGTTTGAGTATTTAAAAACTGACAGATTGACTGTAATACTTTGAGGAACAAGAGGCAGGAACACTTCTCCCTATGAATTAAAGAACATTTATTCATTATTACCTTAATTACAATTTATAAAAATTAACTGAAACTTTGAAAATTGTATCTTTTGCAATTTTATATGCATACAAATAGTTTTGTGCAAACACACATCTATTCCTTAAGCCCTACATCTCTATTTCCCCTGACACCTCAATTTCCTTCTAAATGTATGTGTTTATTCATGTTTTGTTTTGTGTTTCTGTAGCTCAATGCGTCCACTCAATGCTGCCATTATGAATATGGTTGTCATGCTTGTCTTTGGATCATGGACAAGCTCTCAACATCTGGATCCCCTAAGAAAACTGATTCTCCTCCTAGGGACATCAATTGCTCTTCATTTACTTGTGTGATCTATTAACATACCCTCCTTCCATGCTGGATTTTGTCTGGCCTGATATTGTGCAGATATTTTGTAAGCTATCTTAGATGCTATAGAGTCATTTGTACAACTGCTCTGTTGTGACCAGGGCACATTATTTCAATTGAGTCATCTACCTGCATGAGTTTATAACTGTCTGTTCCCCTCTTCAGCAGTGATCCCTAAGTCTTGGAAGGAAGAGATAATAATGTAGAAATTCCATTGGAACTGAACCATCCACAGTACCTTACTCTCTGCACCTTAACCATTAGTGGGTTTGTTCATAAGTCATTAGAGAGAACTGCTCTAATTAGTTTTGTGAGATCATCACTTTACAGCTATACTGATAAGTCATTGGTAGGGAGATTAATTTTATGTGCATTCCCAGAATAATACCAGGGTTTATGTTATCCCACACTTCTTTTCTGGAACACTAGGTTGTGGAGGGTACTAACAAAGAAAGAATAGTCCCATCTCCTCTCAAATGCTTTCAGTGGAACAAGAAAGAGCAAGACTTTATTCACATAAAGTGAATATAATAAAGATATCTAATGTATATATTACCATACAATAAGATATGAATATATGAATACAGGAATTATGATTACATTTATGTCTCATACCATAAGAACAAATCAATTCTCCAAATATACGTCATAAAATGGATATTTTGTAGAAAGAGTATCTTAATTATAGTTCCAAAACTAAGCTATAATGTTTATTCTCAGGTATGCATAGAAACATTAATAGAATGTTTAACTCATTGTTAATTTATTAATCTGGTTTGATTCCAATGACACAAGTAGGACTCAATGTATTTTATTCTGAATCTAAAGTATCTGTATAACTGTGTAATGAAATATAAATATAATCTCAAGGAAAGAATGACTAAATGTGTTATCCTCTTTTCCACATTATAAATGCAATTGTGCATGCGTGTGCACACACACACACACACACAGACACACACACAATTTTTAACACTGTTTCTTATAAAAAGACTGGAATTTTTTACTTTTGTGAACTTTCTGTTTCTGAGGAGAGAACTTTTTCACAGTCCTGTTCCTGATCTGATACAAGCAGAGATGAACTGAAATACAGTTGCCATAGCAACTCTTCCCCAAAGTTAAGGCAGGACCTTCACCATATTAACTCCCGAGTCCCATTGGTCAAAGAATAGGAACATGCTCTACTGATAGAGATCTGAATTCATATCTTTCTTTTATCGTTTCTTTTTACCCAGAATCATATTTAAAATAAAAATACTGTTTGCATGTTAAATAATTTTCTGACTAGGTTATTGTTTTATTGTTCATATGTAAAGCTGGGAACTAAATGCAGATTCCTGCTCATTGCAAACCAATATTTTATCTGTTTGACCTTTTTAAATACTTGTTATTTTTGTATTCTTTGTGTCTACTTTGTTGATTTCAGCTCCAAGTTCAATTGCTCCTTTATTTTTCCTTTTAAATACTTTTTCATTTTATTGAAAATATATTTTCTCATATTGAGTGGCATTCTGATTATAATTTCTTCTTCTTTTACTCATCCCAGTTCTGCCCCACCTCCCCTTCTCTCCAGATGCACTCCTTTCTGTCTCTCATTATTATAGAACAGCTTTCTAAGAGATAAAAATCCAAACATGACAAAATAAATAAAGCAAAACCCATCATATCAAAATTGTACCCAGTAACCGAAGAAAAGGAAAGTGGACCCTAGAACAGGCATGAGAATCAGAGATACACTTGTCCTTACAGTCAAGAATCCCAGAAAAATACTAAGCTAAAATTTGGAATATGCATGTGGAGGGCCTGATGTGTACACATTTAGTCTTGTAACTTGTTTTTTCAGTCTCTGTGAGTTCATATGCACCTTGAGTATTTCATTCAGAGGGTCTTGTCCTCTTGATGTTCTCCATTTCCTCTACTCTTACACCTTTTCTGTCTCTTCCTTATGGTTCCCTAGGATCTGAAAGGAGGAATTTGATGGAGACACCCCAATTAGACTCCCTCAACACATATCGGAGTGTGTGTCTTTGCATATGATTCTTTCTGCTTTGGGGGATTTTTTTTTTTTTCTGATGATAACTTAATAAGGAACTGATTTATGAGTTTAGCAGAATATCATTAACAGGTTTTTTTTTTATTGACTCTTGTTTGTTTGTTTCTTCATTTTTGTTTTTGTTTTTGTTTTTGACAAATTGTGCTTGGATGTACCATAAGTCTATCTGCTATCTAATCTCTGGTTCTTGGTTACCCAAGCTGTGTTAGATATGGGTGTAATCTTGTGGAATGGGCTTTAAGTCAACTCTTATATTGATTGGCTACTTACACAACTTCTGTGCCTCCACTGGTCTAGCATATTTTGCAGGCAGAAGAGAATGTGGGTCATTAGTTTTATAGCTGGGCTTACACTTTTATTTTGGTAGAATGAAGAGTATCTTCCTACACCAAAGATACTAGAAAAAGGGGGAGGGTAAAGCCATGAAGTCACTCATTTACCCTCTCCTTATTCATGGAATTGCATGGGCATTATTACCCTGGCAATGGGGCCCCACTGTCCATTGTCATGATAAGAGCCTGGGGTTTGGGGGATTTCCATAGGACCCAACTCACTTGACTGAAACCTAGGCTGGCTACTAGAAGCTTTGTTTGCTGGTAGGAGATGGTCAGTTGAGATTCTGTATTCTCACTATTAGAAGGGCTCACTAAAATTAACTCCATATATTTTAGTGAGTATTTGTCCATGTCATTCCTCAAATGTACTTTAATTCCAGCTGTCTCTCCCACATTCTCTCCTCCTACCCTTCACTTCAGCCTCATGTTTCTGTACTCTGTTGTTCCTCAGTGTGAAGATAAAATCTATTATATGATGTTCCCTTTACTGGGAATTCCATGTGCCCTTCTAGACCCTAACTCTAAACTTTGGGTTTTATTTAACAGCTAATAATAAACTATAGGCAAATACACAGCATAATTATATTTCTGAGTCTAGTCAACCTCATTAAGAATGATTTTCTTCTAGTTCCACACAATTCCCTGCAAGTTTCATAATGCCATTATTTTACAAATCAGTAATATTTCATTAGATAATGTACCACATTATTTTTTTTTTAATTTGGTATTTTCTTCATTCACATTTCAAATGCTATCACTAAAGTTCCCTATACCCTCCCCACCCCGCTCCCCTACCCAGCCACTCCCATTTCTTGGCCCTGGTTTTCCCCTGTACTGGGGCATATGAAGTTTGCAAGACTAATGATGGCTGACTAGCCCATCTCCTGCTACATATGCAGCTAGAGACACGAACTCTGGGGGTACTGGGTAGTTCATATTGTTGTTCCAGCTATAGGGTTGCAGACCCCTTCAGCTCTTTGGGTACTTTCCCTAACTCCACCATTGGGAACCCTGTTTTCCATCCAATAGCTGACTGAGAGCATCCACTTCTGTGTTTGCCACGCACTGGCATAGACTCACCAGAGACAACTATATCAGGGTCCTTTCAGCAAAATCTTGTTGGCATATACAATAGTTTCTGCATTTGGTGGCTGATAATAGGATAGATCTTGAGGTGGGTAGTCTCTGGATGGTCCATCCTTTCATCTCGGCTCCGAATTTTGTCTCTGTAACTCTTTCCATGGGTGTTTTGTTCACAATTCTAAGACAAGGAAAACTTACCACACTTTGTTCTTTGTTCTTCTTGAGTTTCATGTGTTTTTGCAAATTGTATCTTGGGTATTCTAGGTTTCTTGGCTAATATCCACCTATCAGTGAGTACATGTTATGTGAGTTCTTTTGTGATCAGGTTACCTCACTCAGGATGATAGTCTCCAGATCCATCCATTTGCCTAGGAATTTCATAAATTCATTGTTTTTAATAGCTGAGTTGTACTCCATTGTGTAAATGTACCACATTTTCTGTATCCATTTCTCTGTTGAGTGACATCATTGTTCTTTCAAGCTTCTGGCTATTATAAATAAGGCTGCTATGAACGTAGAGGAGTATGTGTTCTTATTACCAGTTGGAACATTTTCTGGGTATATGCCCAGGAGAGGTATTGCTGGATCCTCCAATAGTACTATGTCTAATTTTCTGAGGAACCAACAGACTGACTTCCAGAGTGGTTGTACAAGCTTGCAATCCCACAATGGAGGAGTGTTTCTTTTTCTCCACATCCTCACCAGCATCTGCTTTCACATGAATTTTTGATCTTAGCCATTCTGACTGTTGAGAGGGGGAATCTCAGGGTTGTTTTGATTTGCATTTTCCTGATGATTAAGGGTATTGAACATCTTTTCAGGGGCTTATAAGCCATTCAGTATTCCTCAGTTGAGAATTCTTTGTTTAACTCTGACCCCATTTTTAATGGGGTTATTTGATTTTCTGGAGTCCACCTTATTGAGTTCTCCCTATATATTGGATATTAGTCCCCTATCTGATTTAGGATTGGTAAAAAACCTTTCTCAGTCTGTTGGTGGTCTTTTTTTTTTTCTAATTGACAGTGTCTTTTGCCTTACAGAAGCTTTTCAATTTTATGAGTTCCCATTTGTCAATTCTCGATCTTACAGCACAAGCCATTGCTGTTCTATTCAGAAAAATTTCCCCTGTGCCCATATCTTCAAGGCTTTTCCACTTTTTCTCCTCTATAAGTTTAAGTGTCTCAGATTTTATGTGGTGTTCCTTGATCCACTTAGACAAGACCTTAGTACAAGAAGATATGAATGGATCAATTTGCATTCTTCTACATGATAACCAACAGTTGTGCCAGCACCATTTGTTGAAAATGCTGTCTTTTTCCACTGGATGGTTTTAGCTCCCTTGTAAAAGATCAAGTGGCTATAGGTGTGTGGGTTCATTTCTGGGTTTTCAATTCTAATCCATTGGTCTACCTGTCTGTCACTATACCAGTACCATGCAGTTTTTAGCACAAATGCTCTGTAGTACAGCTTAATGTCAGGCATGGTGATTCCCCCAGAGGTTCTTTTATTGTTGAGAATAGTTTTTGCTATCCTAGGTTTTTAATTATTTCAGATGAATCTGCAAACTGCCCTTTCTAATTTGTTGAAGAATTGAGCTGGAATTTTGGTGGGGATTGCATTAAATCTGTAGATTGCTTTCAGCAAGATAACCATTTTTACTATATTGATCCTGTCAATCCTTGAGCATGGGAGATCTTTCCACCTTCTGAGATCTTCTTCAATTTCTTTCTTCAGAGGCTTGAAATTCTTATCACACAGAACTTTCACTTCCTTTGTTAGAGTCAAAACAATGTATTTTATATTATTTGTGACTATTGTGAAGGGTGTTGTTTCCATAATTTCTTTCTCAACCTGTTTATCCTTTGTGTAGAGAAAGGATATTGATGTGTTTGAGTTAATTTTATATACAGATACTGCCCTGAAGCTGTTTATCAGGTTTAGTTCTTCTCTGGTGTAATATTTAGGGTCACTTATATATACTACTTTATCATCTGCAAATAGTAATATTTTGTCTTATTTTCTTTCTTTCTCCTAATAACTGTAGGTTTGGTCTTCTCATTGTGTCTTTGATTTCCTGAATGTTTTGAGTTAGGATCTTTTTGCATTTTCCATTTTCTTTTTCTGTTGTGTCTATGTTCCCTATGGGATCTTCGGCACCTGAGATTCTTTCTTCCATCTCTTGTTTTCTGTTGCTGATGCTCACATCTGTGGTTCCTAATTTCTTTCCTAGAGGTTCTATCCCTAGAGTTGTCTCCTGTAGAGGGCCACACCTGAGTCTGCTCAGACGCATTCTAAGATGGCGTCGACATCCTGTTACCACACATCCTGTTACCACCCCTGTATAGAGTGGGTAAACAACCCTAAAG
>LR752632.1:52095-69714 GCA_902729485.2 Mus minutoides
TACTTTTATAAGCAGCTCTGTGTGCATGCATATGATTGTGTAACATATCCTTGAATCATTTGAGGTGAATCTTAGTAACTACATAACTAATGAATTTTTTCTTGTTGTCTTTGTTTATAAAAGTGTTGAGGTAATGAAAATGTAATTCAATCTAACAATAAAGACTAAGGGTTCAGTTCATATTTATTTGAGAACAGGGCTCTGTGGTTAGATGTTTGTTAATCAAGATGTATTAGAACCTGAGGAGCAGCCACTTCTGTGAGACTAGAGACTGATGGAGACAAATCTGGAATCCAAACATAGTGCTTTCCTCATTGCTTATGTGATAGAAATAAACCATTTTAAAAACAAGATTACTTAGTTCAAGCGAGAAAAGCATGATTTAAATATAGAGAAGTGCACATCTAACTAGATATTAACAAGCAAAACAATACCTACAGATTTGTCTTTTTAAATGATAACAGGCATCAATCATTGAATTTTATGATTAGCAGAGTTCGACTTTGCTATTTAAAACATCAGAGGGAAAACATTGAAGGATAAAAGTAAAATATGTTCATGGAATTAATATCATTTAATGATCATGAGGAGACCAGCCATCTTCATAACAACATTTTCAGTTAACAATATTTGAATATTCTTCTATGTAGTTAAAATTTTCAACAGACTTTAAATTATTGCAGAGCTGGATCTTCTGGAGACATGTTACTGCTTGTGTGTGTGTGTGTGTGTGTGTGTGTGTGTGTGTGTGTGTGTGATAAAACTGGGATAGTGGAGCCTTATGAGACAGACTAAAGTCTCATTCAATAGCCATATTTCTTATTAATAATTTTATTTGTTTATATTTTAAATGATATACCCCTTCCTGGTTAACCCTCCACAAACTCCCTTCCATACCCACTTACCCTTAGCCTCTATGAGGGTGGTCCTCCACCCACTCACCCAATTCTGCCTCAGCCATCTAGCATCTCCCAATGCTTGGGCATCTCATTCCTCCACTCCCAAAAATATCAAACAAGACTATCCTCTATTACATATGTATCTGGAGTCATGGCTCATTTATGTATATTCTGTGGTTGGTGGTTTAGTCCCTGGGAGCTCTGAGTGGTCCAATTAGTTGATATTATGGGGGTCTTATAGGGTTGCAATCTCCTTCAGCTCCTTCAGTCCTTCCCCTAGTTCTTCCATTGGTGACCCTGGGCTCAGTCTGATGGTTGGCTATGTTTGTCTGCATATGTATTGGTGAGGTGCTGATAGAACCTCTCAGGGAACAGTCATATTAGGATCCTGTCAGCAAGCACTTCTTGGCATCAGCAATAGTGTGGGGGTCTGGTGTCTGCAAATGGTAAGATCCCTGGATGTCCTTCCCTTCAGTCTGTTCCATTTATGCCCTTATTTTTCTTTTGGACAGGAATAATTCAGGGTTAAAATTTTTGAGATTAGTAAGTGGCCCCTTCCTCAACTGGGGGCCATGTCTATCTACTGCACATGGTCTCTACATGTTGTATCTCCCATTTGTTGGGATTTTTGGCTAAAGCCATTGTCTCCTGGGAGCCTCTTGCTTTCCTGGAGTCTGGGACTTTCCTGTAGCTAAACCCAGTTCCCCATGCTCTACTGCTATATGTTTCTATTTAATTTCCTGACACTCTATACTTCTGTGATGTCTCTTCCAGTATCTGATCCTGTGCCCACCTTCCCCTCTCTCTTCCTCCTATGTCCCTCCCTTCCTCTACCTCCTGTGATTAGTTTGTTCCTCTTCTTATTGAAGCATCTACACTTTGGTCTTCTTAAGCTCCATATAGTTTGCATGTTGTGCTATGGATATTCTGAGCTTTGGAGATAATATCCACTTATCATTGAGTACTTACCATGTGTGTTCTTTTGTGTCTGGATTACCTCACTGAGGATGTTATTTTCTAGTTCCATACATTTGTCTGTGAATTTCAAGAAGTCCTTGGTTTTAATAGCTAAGTAGTACTCCATTGGGTAAATGTAACATATTTTCTGTATCCATTCTTCTGTTGAGGGGCATATGAGTTATTCCCAGCTTCTGGTTATTATAAATAAATCTGCTATAAACATAGTGGAACATGTGTCCTTGTTATATGTTTGGGTATATGCCCAGTACTGGTATAGATGGGTCTTCAGGCAGAACTATTTCAAAATTTCTGAGGAACTAACAAAATGATTTCCAATGTGGTTTTGCCAGCTTGCAGTCCAAACATCAATGGAGGAATCTTCTTCTTTTAGATCCTCACCAGCATCTGCTGTCATCTGAGTTTTGAACTTTGCCATTCTGATTGCCATGAGGTAGAACCTCAGGGTCATTTTGATTTTGATTTCCCTGATAACTAAGGATGTTGAACATTTCTTTAAGTGCTTCTCAGCCATTCAGATTTTGGGTGTGTCAGAGCTCATTGGAGTCAAGTTGCCTTTTGGTAGCAATAGCCATCTTCATTTAGGGCAACAGGCAATTTGATAGTGTTAAACAAAGATATATGACCAAAGTTCACTGTAGTGTGGGATATATATAATTCCAAAGGCAAGATCACATGAGGATAAGGCATACCTGGAAACATTTTTCTGAATAATAATGAATTAGATGACAAGTAATCTAAAATAAAAGACACTTGTATTTTTATAACTGGGAGAAGAATGAAAGCTCATGCCCAGTGCAATCCATCTTATGGAGGAACAGAAACTACAAGAATCTTGTTTGTTTACTTGTTATTCTCCCAAGGTCTCAGAAATCTCCTCATATTGCTTTGTTCATGAACTCTTTCCTGACAGAAGCATATGTCAATTAAATATTCATGTGTATTTGACAATATTTAATAATTATATTCAGCTCACATGCTTTCTTTAAGAAGTTTTAAAGCATCTGAATGGCTTGGGATTTATGATTTTGCTTGTCATTAATATAACATAGATAGATAGATAGATAGATAGATAGATAGATAGATAGATAGATAGATAGATAGATAGATAGATATTGACATTCCCCAGGGAGATTTTACATAGCTTGTTTGAAAATGATCTACAGATAGATAATTCTATCCACTGAGTAGATTTTTGTGGAACTTCCATCCACGAGACATTTATCAGAGTTTTTCTGTTAGTGTGTTTTCTTAAAATTTGATTGTAGAAAGAATATATGATATATCATTTCACCAAATCTAATGCTTGCTTCCTACTAACCTTTGTTTCCTATTTTTCTGTCCATATAACAATAGAAAAACTGTCAAAATTATTCCAGATTTTAGGCTATGGCATGTTTGTATAGTCTGCCCTCTTGCCATTAGGACAATCACTGCTTTCTCTCTGAAGGCTCTTTCTTATTTCCTCACCACACTCAACTATTTCACAGTCATGACATCCACTAATGAGAGTAAAGCACTGGGCCTGCCCTATCAGATACACTGATATATTTTCAGTGCTAACAATATACACAGACACAACCAAAAGTATTTACATTGTATTGATTGTTATGCTGACAAACACACAAGGAATGTATATTTTCCTAGTCCATGTAAAAGGTTTGTTTTTAATACTAGGATTCAAGCATAATTTTTCCATATTCTAAATCAATTCTGTCATCTCTTTAGCATATCTTTCTGTTATCTGAAATATTAATATGATTTGGCTTGAATTTTTCTAATATGTCCTGTGCTTATGATATATATCATACATATACTTATTATGTGTGTATGTGCATGTAGTGTGTATCTATCTATCTATCTATCTATCTATCTATCTATCTATCTATCTACAAATACACATACATAGTGCATAGTGTCATAAGAAAAATTTTCTTTTCATGCACTTTGATCATATTCAACTCATATATATGATAAACATTACATATAGCTATAATATTATATTATATATATAATATTTATATTGCAACGAGAATCCACAAATGAAAGAAAATATGAAAGTTTTATGCATAGATATAAAACATTGTGTTCACATATATCATTTCAATCTTACAATGGAAATAGCCATTCATTAGAATTCCCTATTCTCTGAATTATTGCCTTATAATTTTCATTTCTTCCTTAGATGATAGACTTTATGACTGGGGAAGCAATTCTCAATATAGTTTTGATTGGCATTACTGTGATTATTAAACATGCTACATGAGTATGTACTTTTTTTGTAAACTTACTGTTCATTTCATGAGTCTATTTTTTGATTGGAAAATTTGCCCTTTATTTATTTATTTATTTATTTATTTATTTATTTTTCAGGGGGTTGATATATATTGACTTTTTATTTTGTCACAGCGCTAATCTTTCTTCACATAATTAACTAGAAAATATTCAACCTTCAGTAGCCTGTACCCTAACTCGATTGTTTCTTTTACTGTACAGAAGCTTTTTATTTTGTGTAATCTCTTCATTCTACTGAGTAGTTTCACGGTCATTCCCTATACCCACATATTGCAGGGTTTTCTGTACCTATTTTTTCTCAGTTTCAGACTTAAGTATTGTACATTCAGGTTTGATCCATATCCATTATAAATTGATTTTTGTGTAGGTTGAGTAACAGGGCTCCAGCTTCTTTTTTTTTTTTTTTCCTTACCTGAGGACAGATAGTTTTCTTAACAACATGTATTGACAACACTCTTCTTTTTCCAATAAATGTTAAAGGAATTGTTTACATTAGACACCTCTATGTTATACTATGTGAATTGATTTTTGAAGAAAAATTGAGCTACTAACATTTCTCAAATCACACATTCTTCCATAAACAATTTAAATTTAAAGTGTTTAACTTTTAAATTGTTTAGCCTTTTATCAAAAATAGAATTTTTTTGCTAACACAATATATCCTGATTACAGTTTCACCTTCATCTACTTCCAGTTTGTTCCACCCCACCCCCCATCCAGAAATGCTCTCCTGTTGTGTCTCAACAGAAAACAAATAAGCTTTTAAGGAAATATAATGTAATATATCAGAATTGGATAAAACTAGTAAGCTGAATGAAAAGAACCTGTACAGATATAGATATAAAGATATAGATATAGATATAGATATAGATGATAGAGATAGAGATAGAGATAGAGATAGAGATAGAGATAGAGATAGAGATAGAGATAGAGATAGAGATAGAGATAGAGATACCTATGTACAATGGTTGGTATATGCTTGTCATAGGGAGTGGCACTATTAGAAGGTATGGCCTTGATCTAATAGGTATTGCCTTTTTGGAGCAGGAGTGGCACTGAGGGTGTGGGCGTTAAGACACTCATCTTAGCTTCCTGGAAACCAGTATTCTCCTAGCAGCCTTCAGATGAAGACATAGAACTCTCAGCAACTCCTGCACCATGCCTGCCTGGATGCTGCCATGTTCCCATCTTGGTGATAATGGTCTGAACCTCTGAACCTGAAAGCCAGCCCCAATTTAAAGTTGCCTTTGAAATGTTGTCTGTTCACAGAAGTAAAACTCTCACACTATGGAAGCATAGTGTGAGTCTGTGATTGAGATAATAGGATAGGTGGTAGGTCAGCCTATATTTCTCTGTATTCTTGATTGATTTTAACTGTGATGTTGCAATGCATTTGCATTAACAAAGAGAAGGCATAAAGCACAATTAGGTCCTATGTGTTCTCTTTCTTCAAGCCTGTAGAACAATGTCATATGTATTTCTTCCATTCATCAAAAGCAAGAACACATTATAAAATGCTAAATAGTATTTTTATCTTCAACAAATTGAGAGATTAAGTACAAGAATCAATATCTGTTTTAAGTGACATATTCTATCATGGTCTTTATTTATTTATTTTTTTATGTTCAGTCTAATATGTTTCCATTATCTCTTTTTAACACTTTTTTTTTAATTTGAGAAATTCTTCATTTACATTTCAAGTCTTATCCCAAAAGTCCCCGATACCCCCCGCCCTGCTCCCCTCCCCTCCCCTTCCCACTATTTGGCCCTGGCATTCCCCTGTACTGGGGCATATAAACATTGCTAGCCCAGGGGCCTTTCCTCCCGAATAATGGCCAACTAGGCCATCTTCTAATACATATGCAGCTAGAGACATGAGCTCTGGGGGTTCGGATTAGTTCATATTGCTGTTCCATCTATAGGGTCACAGACCCCTACAGCTCTTAGGTACTCTCTAGCTCCTACATTGTGGACCCTGTGTTCTGCCCTATAGATGGTTGTGAGCATCCACTTCTGTATTTGTCAGGGACTGTCTTTATTTTTAATAAGCACTGATTATGTCTTTCAGCAAAATAAATTCAAGTTGGCTAAATGTAAGAACATGAAATTGTCATTTAATTATGTTAACAAACTCAAAGCCTAAGATCCTATGATATTTTCTGTTGCAGTGTAGGTAAATTCATTTGTCACTTTCCCTATTCATTTATTCAAATTTCAGTAAAAGTTTGAGACAAAACAATACATATGAAACACTCCTACCTTAAAAGAGTGAGGATAGAATCTTAATAACAATTAATGATATTGGCAATCCTGAAATACCGTTAGTTTAATATTGTAAGTGTTCATTATTATAAATAGTGAATTTTGATAACTCTTCACACTATCATTCTCTTTATTTTTTATTCATTTACATTTCAAATGTTGTTCCCCCTTCCCAGATTCCCCTCAAGGCCCCCATCCAATCCCACCTCCCCACTGCCTCTAAGAGGGTATTGGTCCACCCACTCCTGTCTCACCCCTCTAACATCCCCCTTTGCTGGGGCAAGGAGCCTTCACAGGACCAAGGGCTTCCCCTCCCCTTGATGCCAGATAAGGCCATCTTCTGCTACATTTGTAGTAGAGGTCATGGACCCACCAATGTATACTATTTGGTTGGTGATTTAGTCCCTGGAAACTCTGAGAGGTCCAGTTAGTTGATATTGTTGTTCTTCCTATGAGATTACAGTTCTCTTCAGCTCCTTCAGTCCTACTGTACCTTTTCCATTGAGATCCCCAGGCTCAGTCCAATGTTTGGCTGTAAGTATCTACATCTGGATCAGTCAGATGCTGGCAGAGATTATCAGAAGACAGCCATACTAATTCTTGCTGTAAAATCTTCTTGGCATCAGCTATAGTGTTGGGGTTTGGTATCTGCTGATGGGATGAATCACAAGATGGGACATTTTTTGTATGGATTTTTTTTCAGTCTCTGCTCCATTTTTTTTTGTCCCTCTGTTTGCTTTAGATAAGATCAATTCTGGTTTAAAATTTTTGAGATTGGAAGTAGCCCCTTCCCTTAACTGGGGGTAATGCCTATCTACTGGAGATCGTCTCTTCAGATTCTATCTCCCCTCTGTTGGGTATTTCAGCTAATGTCATCACCATTGGGTCCTGGGAGCCTCTCACATCCCTGCCATCTGTGACATTTTGGTGGTTTCCCTAATTTCCTGGCCCCCCACTGCTCCATATCTTTATTTATTCTTTGGATCCTCTGGATTTCTATCCTGTCTGTTCCTATAACTGAACCTGAGTGTCCCTTTTTTCTGTTCTCCCTCCCCTCAACCACCAAAGATTCTCTCTCTCTCTACCTCCCATGATAATTTGCTTGAAGAATCCACACTTTGGCCTTCTATCTTGTTAAGCTTTATATGTTCTGTGAGTTATATCATGGTTATTCTGAGGTTTTGGGCTAATATTAACTTACTAATGAGTATAAACCATGCATATCCTTTTGGGTATGGGTTACCTCATTCGGGATACTTTCTAGTTTCATCCATTTGCCTGCAAAATTTGTGAAGTTATAATTTTTTTAATAGTTGAGTGGTATTCCATTTTGTAAGTGTACCATATTTTCTGTATACGTTCTTCTGTTGAGGGACACCTGGGTTGTTTCTAACTTCTGGCTATTATAAATAAGGCTGCTATGAACATAGTGGAGCACATGACCTTCCTATAGGTTTGAGACTCTTTTGGTTATATGCCCAGTAATGGTAAATCTAGGTCTTCAGTTAGAATTATTTCCAATTGTCTGATGAATCTCCAGATTGATTGCTAATGTGGTTGTATCAGCTTGCCATTTCCTCAGTAATGGAGGAGTCTTCCTTTTTCTCTATATCTTCCACTTCCATTCCAGCATCTGCTGTAGACTACATTTTTGATATTATCAATTTGGATTGATGCACAGTACAATCTCAGTGTCCTCTTTATTTGCATCCCCTGATGATTAAGGAAGTTGAACATTTCTTTAAGTGATTCTAGGCGATTCAAGATTCATCAGTCGAAAATTCTTTTTAGCTATGTACCTCATTTTTAATTGGGTTATGTGTTGTTTTGGAGGTTATATATTTTGAGTATGAGCCCTCTATCAAATATAGGGTTGGTAAAGAGTTTACTTTTTGCAAATGATATGATAGTATACCCCATATGATAAGAGACTACAAAAAAAAATCTACCAGAGAACTTATATAGATGATAAACAACTTCAGCAAAGTGGCTGGATATAAAATTAATGCAGACAAATCAATAGCCTTTCTTTATACAAATGATAAACTGGATAAGAAATAAATTAGGGAAACCTAATTAGCACCACTCATAATTGTCATAAATAGTATAAAATATCTTGGTGTAACTCTTTCCAAGCAAATACAAGATCTGTACAATAAGAAGATCAAATCCCTGTGAAAAACATCCAAGATGTCAAAAGATGGTAAGAACTCCCATACTCATGGCTTGGTAGAATTAACAGTAAAAATGGCCATCCTACTGAAAGCAATCTACAGATTCAATGAAATCCTCATCAAAATTCCAATACTCTTCTTCAAAGACATAGAAAGAGCAATTCTCAATTTCATATGAAAAACAAAAATCGGAAGATAGTGAAAACTATTCTCAACAATTAAAAAAAAAAAAAAAAAAAAAAAAAAAAAAAAAAAAAAAAAAAAAAAAAAAAAAAAAAAAAAAAAAAAAAAAAAAAAAAAAAAAAAAAAACGTCTTAGGGAATCACCATTCCTGATCTCAAAACTCTACTATATAGTAATAGTGATAAAATGTCATGGTATTGGTACAGAGAGAGACAGGTTGATCAATGGAATAAGATTGAAGATCCAGAAATAAAACCATACACTTAGGGACACTTGATTTTCAACAAAGAAGTCAAAACATACAATGGTAAAAAGAAAGCATCTTTACTAAATGTTACTGTTCTAACTGGTGGTCTGCATGTAGAAAAATCAAAATAGATCTATATTTGTCACCTTGCACAAAGCTCAAGTACAAGTGGATCAATGATCTTAACATACAACCAGATAGACTAAATCAAATAGAAAGTGGGAAATAGCCTTGAACTCATTGGCACAGGGGCAAATTTCCTTAACAGAACTCCAATGGCTCAAGCTCTAAGATCAACAATTGATAAATGAAACCTTGTGAAGCTGAAAAGCTTCTATAACTCAAAAGACACAGTCAATAGGACACACCAGCAACTCCCAGATTGGGAAAATTGTCCAAATTAACATTCTTGAAAGCTATTCCACCACTTAGAGCCCCTGACTCTTCCTTATGAAACAATCTTCTTTTTTCATGTAAATTTGCAATTACCAAGTAAGGACAAAGTTAAATAATATTATTTTCATAGAATTACCACAAGCCATTCTTCAAATCACTAAGAAAAAAAGAATGGAAAAAAAGGACAAGAACAAGAACAACAAGGAGAAGAATAAAAACAAAACAATCAAAAACAACAAAACCAGTTCTCTAATGTTTTATACTGCTGTGGTGCCTAAATGACACTAAAATTATTAAATTGTCAAAGCAAATAACTCTAATATTCTAGTAAAGGACTTTGAATGCTGCCTTTTGTATTTATACATGGTTTATGATGAACATTATTTGTGCTCTAAGGTTATATAGACTGTAGTTAAATGCTTTTCTGTGTCATCAAATCTGATCAAATTACTTGTTGGGAATATGTAAATTCAGGCATAATAATTAACCGAGTCTTATCCAAGTTTTATAACTAACTCAATCCATGTGTTTAGTTTTGTTCTTTACTGGCAAGAGAACAGCTATTATGTTATTCTGAATATTCCTAAACAATGGGCATCCTGATTCATTTTACTAACTTCCTTTAACAGTAAATCTTGGTTTCTCACTTTACCTAATTTTAAAAAATTAGGTACTCCAATGTGGCAAATAAAACACAACTTAATCATCTTTCCCTCATATTTTCTTATATTAAGCATTCCTAAGGCTTTGCAGCCAGGCATGGTGGCGCATTATATACTGTGTTCTCTTTTAACCAACCTCTAAACTTCCTTCTCTGGGTGGCACCTGGCTGAAAAGCCAATCATAAATATTTCAGGCTATACTTAGTAAGCTACTTCAGTGATAAAACTTCAAAAAGTATAAAATCTCAGAGGCATAAACCTATAAATATTTCTGACCAGATAATAGTTGTATGAAATTGTGTGTTCAAACCTGAAAAGGTAACAAGTTTTGTTTAAGAAATAAAATATGTGTGCATATGTGAGCATGTTTGTGCATGTATATGTGTATACCCCACCTCCTATGTGTGTTTATGTGTGTGTGTGTGTTTGTGTGTGTGTGTGTGTGTTTGTGTGTGTGTGTGTGTGTGTGTGTGTGTGTGTTTATGTGTGTGGTATTCTCTTGATGGTGGTAATTTATTACATTTGAAATATAGTAACTCTCATATACAAACCCATACTCCTCCATGATAGGTAATCACTAAGTCTGATATAATATAAAATGTATATCAGTATTCCTATGTTTCTTGGACTCTGTTTCTACACAGTACTATTACTAAAGAAAGTGGGCTTGGTTGACAGCCATGAAGATAGTTGTCTGTGCTGATTATAAAGGGGAGTGAAGTCCCCACATTTCTCTTTAGCTATCTTATCTATCAAGGCAGTCAACAATCTCTGGACCTTCACACTTTCTGTTTGCCTTTGTCCATCAAAATTCAGGAATACAATTTGTGTAATTCAATTCTTACTTTAAATGCACTATCCTTTTCCAAAGAGTAAGCAAGACTAGAGCAATCCTTAAAAATATAAGACAATAACTTGACCATTATTTGATAGATAGATAGATAGATAGATAGATAGATAGATAGATAGATAGATAGAGAGAGATAGATAGATAGATAGATAGATGATAGGTAGATGATAGATAGATAGATAGATAGATAGATAGATAGATAGATAGATAGATAGATAGATAGATTTGCTTTTGCTCCTGTGGTTTGTAAAATGGATCTCTCACATCTCTAAATCAACAGCCAGTGTTTTTGCATAATAAGACACCTGTCAGATGCTCTGTCATGGCACTATGTCATCAGGGTTTGCTATTCAGAAACTTTAAGCAAAAAATGAACGTTGTCATGTTGTACAATTTTTAAAGACATATAAATCCCATTCCTTGTCTCATTGACTGTCTCATCATTTTACTTTTGAAGTAAATTTTAAAGTATGTTTCTCCCTGTGTAGTTTTGCCAATGACCAATTCAAGTAGGGTCTCTTCCACAGTTATATGTCTCTTTGGTTATCACAGGTAGAATCGGCATACATAGAAATTTACAAACACCAGCAAAAATAGATGTATGCGATTACACACAAAACTTTTATTTTACTTTTTTTTTTTTTTTTGGTTTATTTGGTTATATTGATTTTATGTGTACGAGAGTTTTACTTATGTGCATATATGTGCACCATGTGGCTCCTTGCTGTTCCCATACACCAGAAGAATGCAGTGGATAATCTAGAGTTGCAGTTATAGGTGATTGTGAGCTACTATGTAGATGCTAGGAATTTAATACAAGTTCTCTGAAAGAGCAGCAAGTCTCCTTAACTGCTATCTCTCCAGAACACCAAACCCACTTTCTTCTTCCCTTTTTTTGTTTTGTTTTTGTTTTTGTTTTTGTTTTTGTTTTTGTTTTTGTTTTTGAAACAGGGTTTCTCTGTATAGCCCTGGCTGTCCTGGAACTCACTTTGTAGACCAGGCTGGCCTCGAACTCAGAAATCCCTCTGCCTCTGCCTCTGCCTCCCGAGTGCTGGGATTAAAGGCATGCACCACCACCACCCAGCAAAACCCACTTTCTTCATCAAGTTTGTCTTCATTCCAACTGTATAAGCCTAGTAATTTGCTGAATACCTTATATGTGTGTATTGCCTTACTATTATCTGGGGAAGAAAGTGGCACAAATTGATTATGCAGGTGTTCAAATGCCACATTCTAAGAGTATTAATGGTAGAATAAAATTAAAATGAATTAGGTTTCAGTATAGTGTGCATTTGTGTGTAATAAATAAATACAAATACATCCATATTAGAACAATAAAGTCTTGAATCATTCTATTGTTTTTTTCTTTCCTTTGTGACAAATGTTGGTTATTTAAATACAGTTACTTATTTTTTTTTTAAATCTTTTAGTTTTAGCTTTCTACTTATCCTTTGTTTAACATTCAAAAGTATAGGAATTTGTGACATTTATGTTTTCTGAAGCTCTTTAGGCATTATTTACATAGATTGCTTATATAGATAACTTATTTATTTTGATCTTGTATGTCTCAACACAAGGGAGATCTCCTAGGGTGAAATGCATAGCATTAAAAAGGGTATTCCTTTTACTCTGACTTCA
Organism: Mus minutoides; assembly: GCA_902729485.2. Taxonomy (NCBI): domain Eukaryota; kingdom Metazoa; phylum Chordata; class Mammalia; order Rodentia; family Muridae; genus Mus; species Mus minutoides. The sequence goes on from LR752632.1 coordinate 64,680, forward strand.
GGATGTTCCTGCAGTGAGCAGGGTTTGGGGGATTCCCTCAGGGCAAAGTTATTGTTATACCCTGAGCTGTCACTTTTCCTGAGCCACATTCTGCCCAAACTGGTGCTATGAGGATGGCTGTTTTACTGTTTTAGGAATGTTCTGTCTGTGTCCTACCAGGACATGAGCAGTCAGTGTTAAGATTAACATGTTCAGAAGATCTATATATGCAAGAGAAGCTAAGCGTTCGAAATTGATTTTAACTTGTAGAAAAGAAAATTTATACAGGATGTAAAAGAAAAAGGGCATATGTATACTGCTATTTTGTATAAAATATATTGTGTAAGAAACATGTTTATAATTCTAATTTTTCTACAATCAACTGTCATCTTCCAATATGCCTTTTTTTTTTTTTTTTGGGGGTGGGTACAAATGCAAAATATATAACTCAGTACCAAAACACTAGAATGTGTAGCCCTCTCAAGAAATACAATAATTACACTAGAATTCAGGGTTTCATACTTTCTTTTATTCATTTGTCCAGGTGTACTGTTTATTAGAAAAATGTTTGTAAATAAATAAAGTAAGAGAATTGAAGCCCATCAGACAGCATAATGCAGAGTTATGTTGAAAGAAAACACATGGCAATATCAATGAGAGAACACAAGTTAATGTTTAAAATAATTCTGTTTCATAGTCATGTGAATTTAACCACAGGGGAAAAATGCAATCTAAGAGTTAAAGATCCAATGGAGGCCTTATACCTCCTCAAAACTGTATACTCACTACGTTTTAAGTGTCCATGAAAAATGTTTATTTATCAGTGCTTAAATTTCTGTCTCTTATTCAGGGAAACTGATCAAAGTGATTGTCTTTCAGTTTTATATATGACAGCTTCAAATCCAAACCATGGCTAATGCTTTGAAAATGCATGATCTGGTTAGACATTTTTCAGGATGACTTGAAATCTATGCAAATTCTTTTAGATATCTGAAAGTATATATATTGTCGTGTGACTTTCCTGAGGAGATGTAAAAATAATCTATTCGTACCTAATCTAAATTGGTTGCTGACAAAAGAATAAAGAAACACATCTATACACATCAACTTATCGAACTTAAAGTTTATTGTTGTTTCTTGAGTGTGCTGGAAGGGTTACCAACCCTTTTAGCACAGGTGGCTCAAAGGCAGCAGCAGGGAAAAGCCAACCAGCTGAAGGTGCATCTTGCTCAACATGCTAGCTGCCTAGCAAACTGCTATGTATTCAAACATCGAAATGGGGCAGTTTTAATTTTATAAGTTTCAACAACTTCCTGAGACTTGCATTAATATAAAGCATTATGGGGTAATTATAAAAGAAGATTTTATAAATATTATTAGAGGCATCGGGTAATCACCCCGTAAGCATGATATCCAAATATTGGCCGCTGATTCCCTGAGAATGTGTCTCAGGTGGTAGATGCTTACTTAGAATTCATGAGGCTTCAAGATTGATCCCTCTCAATACCTTTAGCAGTGTGTATTGATGCATGACTGTAGCTCTGTGACTTTTGTAGAAAAGTAAGGATATTAGGACTTCAAATTCAACTGTGGTTACGAATCAAGATTGAGAAGACTCTGGAGTATATGAGATATGTCTCAAAATAAATAGCAGGATTTTTAGGGGTAAATAAAGCATATTGTGGAACATTATTGATAAAATAACAGGTGAATTCTGGAAAATCATGATTATGCAAAATGTTAAATTAGTACCAAAAATAAAAATAATAAAATGGACATTAATGAATCACAATTTGGAAATTGATAGCCATCTAGAATTTAATGAAATTTATTATTTTATTTTGGAATAGTCTTAATTTCCTAAAAGATGAAATGGTGTCCAGTTGATGTTTTATAATTTATACTAAATATGTTAGGATAATGTAAAATAATATTCTTAGTTCATCATACAATGCTTCAGGGAATAAAAACCAAGTAGTAGGGGCTTATGTACCTAAATGTATAGAGGACTATAAAAGCATAAAGAATCAACATGCTAACAGTGAAGGCTAGGGAGAAGGCTCAGTGTGTAAGAGTGCTTGCTCTACAACATGAAGACTTGAGTTTGAATCTGAAGCTTTATGTGAAAAGCTGGAAAGCAATGTATATGATCATAACTTTGCAATTGGTTTACTGAGATAGGATACTGTGGTCATCCTCGACACTTTATCTATCCAAAAAGAAAGATTGTCTTAGGCAATTAGATGAAGAAGAGATACAGGAAGCCATGGAACTCTTACGATGTCCCCTCATGTGCATGCATGTTCCCAGAAATACTCATAGTCCAACAGCCAATCTGGTAAAGATGAGAATACTATTTCAATTTTAAGAGATTTAATATAGATGACTGCTTTCAAAATTTATGAAAAACTGGAACAAATGTTATATGTAGCTTCTCATGATATCAGGACAAAAACAAAATCAACCAAACAATAACAAAAAGCAGTTATTTCTTCTCAGCCTTATAGGCTTCCAAAACAAAGGTATTATCTTATAGACATCCAAAACAAAGGTATTATGCCTTAGTACACTATGGGAACTTTAATGTAAAGAAAACATTACAACTGTGTAGTTTCATTTTTCACTAGAAGCAAGGGTTTAAATTTCAAAACAAATAAGACAGAATGTTCTTTTCAGCTTCAGGCTATAATTTTACTCAGTTGTAGATTAACTTTCTTGTGAACTCTTAACATGGTAAATTTGGCAGATTGCTTATCTGATAAGATATGCATCAAAGCAGATATGAGATTAAGGCATAAAACAACTCGAACCTCAGCATATGTTTAGAAAATAGCTCCACATCTGTCTGCATGATAGGATCACATGTAAAATAGCCAGCTTGGTGTTTTGCTAAATCCATGTGATTTAAATCTGTATCTCAGTATTAAAATGCATAAACAAGAAGGAAGTTTACTTATGTTATATAGATAGATTGAAATCATGTAAACAGTCAATTTAGGGTACATTTATAAAGCAATTGCCCAGTTCATTTTATTTGTTTTATTATCACTAGAATGCTGATTCTTAACATACTTTATCAAAAGAAATGATCTTAATTTTAACTGTTACAAGAAAAACAATGTATCAGTATATATTTATGCAGTCTATTTTTTAACACTTCTTTTTCATCTCATTCCACCTTCTGGATGAATAACATTAATCCTTATGGTATTAAGAACCTATGTAGAAATACAGGATAGAACAATGTAGAACCCCTCCCCCCAAATGCAATTATACAAACAAGAAGAAAGAGAAATGACAAAGAGCTATGGTGTGAGTGCTAAGAATTGAAACTGGTTTAAAAAAAAAAATGGCAAGTTCTCCTAATTGCTGTACCACCTGTTCAGCCACAGCAAAGTGTTCTTGCATATATCTGTTTGGATTAGGCCAGTGTGGTTTTAATTGTACTCGCTATAAGCTAATTTTTCCATGATGCTCATTTATCTTTACCTTGTAGGTTTACTAAATGACAACAGTTTCATTTACTAAATGGAAATCTGTCTCTTTAAATAAGGCTCTAATTCACACACATTTACTCTTCAGCCAACTAGTTGTAGTCTTTATTAGTCACCGTTTATTATATTGGAAGAGCTACATATTCTCCTCCTGGCTGAGAAGAAAACATCCATTTCCAGTTGCCCAAACTAAATTAGGGATTATGACCTTGAATATGATGTTTGACTAATGTAATTCTCTACTATTTATCATTGCTAAAAATTATCAAAACCTGGGTAACCATACAAAGCCATGAGATTTATTCCTATCCCAGTTTTAGATGCTGAGAATCCAAAGTATTGGGCCTGTTCTTTCAGACCCTGGTGAGGAGGTAGATGTATGTCATCATGCCAGAAGATCATTTGAAATGAAATGCATCAGAGCTACAGAAAGGCACACATCTTGTTTACTGTAGAGTAACCCTTTCATGAGAATTACCAGTGGCTAACACGAATGATTCCTTATGGAAACAGACATGACAACAATCATCTTATGCTTATCAAATTTTCTATAATCCCTCACTTTGCCATACTCAGGAAAATGCCCACCCCACGTGCTTTCTTCCTGGATTTCACAAACTTCAACTAAAACCAAGCAAACAAATTTATCTCTTAATACTCAATGCCTTACTTTATGAAATGAGGGCCATAACAATACCACTATTATAGATGGCTATGCATAATGTAACTATTGAGACACTCACAGTCCTGTCTCATTGTATCCATACAAAAACATTCTTTGCATCTTGACAAACTGGATATCTGTAGTAATCTCCATCTATTTGCAAAGAGACTTCATTAATGGTTGGTGAGATCTAAAATTTTCTGGGGGAATAAGAAAATTGTATTTAGCCGGGCGTGGTGGCACACGCCTTTAATCCCAGCACCCAGGAGGCAGAGACAGGCGGATTTCTGAGTTTGAGGCCAGCCTGGTCTACAAAGTGAGTTCCAGGACATCCAGGGCTACACAGAGAAACCCTGTCTCAAAAAAACCAAAAAAAAAAAAAAAAAAAAAAAAAAAAAAAAAAAAAAAAAAAAAAAAAAAAAAAAAAAAAAAAAAAAAAAAAGAAAGAAAATTGTATTTAGAATACAATTAGATATTACATTCATTTAGAGAAGCGGCACTATCAATTTTCTTTTATGGATAATAGATTCTCTTCATCTATAGGTATTTGGCTAGGTTTACATTACCAGACAAGATTTCCTTCCACTAAAGGGGCGCCTCAAGTTCAATTTCCCAACTGTATGATACCACCCAAGGTAAAAAAAAAAAAAAAAAAAAAAAAAAAAAAAAAAAAAAAAGTCACTATTGTACTCTTAGTAATGATTTGCTGATAGGTCATCATTGTGGTAGACAGGCACTGGTATGGGAAGAAAATGAAGGTAAAGGGAGCTTTGTCCTATTGTTTCCTGGATCTCTGGTGTTCCCTGATCAGCTACTTGAGGGGAAGTTTGTCTTAACTGGTGCTGGGTTTCTAACAAGGATTCCTTTTTATTGATTATTTATTTATTTACATTTCAAA